>CM059802.1:237078-312078 GCA_030435695.1 Brachymystax lenok tsinlingensis
AGTTTAAGTATAGCCAATTGGAATTTGTGGTCTGTATATTTTATCATTTAGGATACCATCAACACCACAGGCCTTTTTGGGTTGGAGGGTTTGTATTTTGTCCTGTAGTTCATTCAATGTAATTGAAGAATCCAGTGGGATCTGGTAATAGTTTATTCTAAGATTTGTATTTGATCATGTATATCTTTTTGCTGTTTGTTCTTTGTTATAGAACCAAAAAGATTGGAGAAGTGGTTTACCCGTACATATCCGTTTTGGATAGATAACTCTTCATGTTGTTGTTTGTTTAGAGTTTTCCAGTTTTCCCAATAAGTGGTTCGATTCTCTGGATTCTTCAATTACATTGAGCTGATTTCTGACGTGCTGTTCCTTCTTTTTCCGTAGTGTATTTCTGTATTGTTTTAGTGATTCACCATAGTGAAGGCGTAGGCTCAGGTTTTCTGGGTTTTTTGGTTGGATAGGTTTCTCAATTTCTTTCTTAGGTTTTCTACTGCCAGGTTTACAGCTTCACTATTACAGTGAAACATTTTGTCCAGGAAGTTGTCTAGAAGGGATTGAATATGTTGTTGCCTAATAGTGTTTTGGTCGGTTTCCACACTACATTCCTTCCATCTATAGCATTTCTTAATATTATTCAGTTCCTTTGGCTTTGATGCCTCATGATTGGGTATTGCTCTGTTCAAGTAGACTGTGATTTTGCTGTGGTCTGATACGGGTGTCAGTGGACTGACTGTGAACGCTCTGAGAGACTCTGGGTTAAAGTAGTCTACAGTTCTACTGCCAAGAGATGAGCTATAGGTGTACCTACCATAGGAGTCCCCTCGAAGTCTACCATTAACTATGTACCTACCCAGCGTGCGACAGAGCTGCAGGAGTTGTGACCCGTTTTTGTTGGTTATGTTGTCGTAGTTGTGTCTAGGAGGGAATATGGGGGAGGGAATGCTGTCACCTCCAGGCAGGTGTTTGTCCCCCTGTGTGCTGAGGGTGTCAGGTTCTTGTCCAGTTCTGGCATTTAGGTCGCAACAGACTAGTACATGTCCCTGGGCCTGGAAATGATTGATCTCCCCCTCCAGGATGGAGAAGCTGTCTTCATTACAGTATGGGGATTCTACTGGTGGGATATAGGTAGCACACAGGGGGACATTTGTCTCTGTTGAGATCATTTCCTTATTCATTTCTAGCCAGATGTAAAATGTTGTTTAGGCCGAGATATTCCAGGATGATGTAGGGCGGCTACTTTGCAGTCTCTCTGTCTCTCTCTGTCTCTGTCTTTTTTTCCAAACTAAGGGCTTTATTGGCATGGGAAACATATGGTTACATTGCCAAAGCAAGTGAAATAGATCATAAACAGCATAAAATGAACAGTAAACATTACACTCACAGAAGTTCCAAAAGAATAAAGACATTTCAAATGTCGTATTATGAAAATAAATAAATATAAATATGGGTTGTATTTACAATGGTGTTTGTTCTTCACTGGTTGCCCTTTTCTTGTCTGTCTCCCTGTCTCTGTCCTCTGTCTCTGTCTGTCTGTGTCTGTCTCTCTGTCCTCTGTCTCTGTCTGTCCCAGGCTGAAGCTATGTGATGTGTGGGGCCAGTCTGAGGTGCTAGCGATGCTCCAGCGGTATCAGCCTCGCAGCGAAGACGAGCTGTTCGACATACTATCTCTGTTAGACCCCGCCCTTCTCTCTCACCACGCCCCCGTCATGGCCGCCACGCTCCGCCTCTTCCTGTCCCTGTGTTCCACGCTACCCGCCGTGTGTATGTCGGCACTTGAGAGAGCACGGGGCCCCCTCCTGGCTGCCGCAGGCAGCACCTCCCGGGAACTACGCTATGCAGCTCTATGTCACATCCAGGTGTGTTCTATGTCATGTTCTATTAGGAGGTGGGTCGTAGCAAGCTATCTTTCAGCTGTGCTAACATAATTGCAAAAGGGTTTTCTAATCATCAATTAGCCCTTTAAAATGATAAACTTGGATTAGCTAACACAACGTGCCATTGGAACACAGGAGTGATGGTTGCTGATAATGGACCTCTGTACGCCTATGTAGATATTCTATCGTTTCCAGCTACAATAGTTATTTACAACATGAACAATGTCTACACTGTATTTCTGATCAATTTGATGTGATTTTAATAATCAGTGTGTGATGTTAATAATCAGTGTGTGATGTTAATAATCAGTGTGTGATGTTAATAATCAGTGTGTGGTGTTAATAATCAGTGTGTGTGATGTTAATAATCAGTGTGTGATGTTAATAATCAGTGTGTGGTGTTAATAATCAGTGTGTGATGTTAATAATCAGTGTGTGGTGTTAATAATCAGTGTGTGGTGTTAATAATCAGTGTGTGATGTTAATAATCAGTGTGTGTGGTGTTAATAATCAGTGTGTGGTGTTAATAATCAGTGTGTGGTGTTAATAATCAGTGTGTGATGTTAATAATCAGTGTGTGATGTTAATAATCAGTGTGTGATGTTAATAATCAGTGTGTGGTGTTAATAATCAGTGTGTGGTGTTAATAATCAGTGTGTATGATGTTAATAATCAGTGTGTGGTGTTAATAATCAGTGTGTGGTGTTAATAATCAGTGTGTGGTGTTAATAATCAGTGTGTGGTGTTAATAATCAGTGTGTGGTGTTAATAATCAGTGTGTGGTGTTAATAATCAGTGTGTGGTGTTAATAATCAGTGTGTGTGGTGTTAATAATCAGTGTGTGTGATGTTAATAATCAGTGTGTGTGGTGTTAATAATCAGTGTGTGTGGTGTTAATAATCAGTGTGTGGTGTTAATAATCAGTGTGTGGTGTTAATAATCAGTGTGTGGTGTTAATAATCAGTGTGTGGTGTTAATAATCAGTGTGTGGTGTTAATAATCAGTGTGTGGTGTTAATAATCAGTGTGTGTGGTGTTAATAATCAGTGTGTGGTGTTAATAATCAGTGTGTGTGATGTTAATAATCAGTGTGTGGTGTTAATAATCAGTGTGTGGTGTTAATAATCAGTGTGTGGTGTTAATAATCAGTGGGTGGTGTTAATAATCAGTGTGTGGTGTTAATAATCAGTGGGTGGTGTTAATAATCAGTGTGTGGTGTTAATAATCAGTGTGTGATGTTAATAATCAGTGTGTGATGTTAATAATCAGTGTGTGGTGTTAATAATCAGTGTGTGTGGTGTTAATAATCAGTGTGTGTGGTGTTAATAATCAGTGTGTGATGTTAATAATCAGTGTGTGTGGTGTTAATAATCAGTGTGTGGTGTTAATAATCAGTGTGTGTGATGTTAATAATCAGTGTGTGGTGTTAATAATCAGTGGGTGGTGTTAATAATCAGTGGGTGGTGTTAATAATCAGTGTGTGGTGTTAATAATCAGTGTGTGTGATGTTAATAATCAGTGTGTGGTGTTAATAATCAGTGTGTGGTGTTAATAATCAGTGGGTGGTGTTAATAATCAGTGTGTGGTGTTAATAATCAGTGTGTGGTGTTAATAATCAGTGTGTGATGTTAATAATCAGTGTGTGATGTTAATAATCAGTGTGTGTGGTGTTAATAATCAGTGTGTGGTGTTAATAATCAGTGTGTGATGTTAATAATCAGTGTGTGGTGTTAATAATCAGTGTGTGGTGTTAATAATCAGTGTGTGGTGTTAATAATCAGTGTGTGGTGTTAATAATCAGTGTGTGTGATGTTAATAATCAGTGTGTGGTGTTAATAATCAGTGTGTGGTGTTAATAATCAGTGTGTGGTGTTAATAATCAGTGTGTGGTGTTAATAATCAGTGTGTGGTGTTAATAATCAGTGTGTGGTGTTAATAATCAGTGTGTGGTGTTAATAATCAGTGTGTGGTGTTAATAATCAGTGTGTGATGTTAATAATCAGTGTGTGGTGTTAATAATCAGTGTGTGTGGTGTTAATAATCAGTGTGTGGTGTTAATAATCAGTGTGTGGTGTTAATAATCAGTGTGTGGTGTTAATAATCAGTGTGTGGTGTTAATAATCAGTGTGTGGTGTTAATAATCAGTGTGTGTGGTGTTAATAATCAGTGTGTGGTGTTAATAATCAGTGTGTGTGGTGTTAATAATCAGTGTGTGGTGTTAATAATCAGTGTGTGATGTTAATAATCAGTGTGTGGTGTTAATAATCAGTGTGTGGTGTTAATAATCAGTGTGTGGTGTTAATAATCAGTGGGTGGTGTTAATAATCAGTGTGTGGTGTTAATAATCAGTGGGTGGTGTTAATAATCAGTGTGTGGTGTTAATAATCAGTGTGTGATGTTAATAATCAGTGTGTGATGTTAATAATCAGTGTGTGGTGTTAATAATCAGTGTGTGGTGTTAATAATCAGTGTGTGTGGTGTTAATAATCAGTGTGTGTGGTGTTAATAATCAGTGTGTGATGTTAATAATCAGTGTGTGGTGTTAATAATCAGTGTGTGGTGTTAATAATCAGTGTGTGTGATGTTAATAATCAGTGTGTGGTGTTAATAATCAGTGGGTGGTGTTAATAATCAGTGTGTGGTGTTAATAATCAGTGTGTGGTGTTAATAATCAGTGTGTGTGATGTTAATAATCAGTGTGTGGTGTTAATAATCAGTGTGTGGTGTTAATAATCAGTGTGTGGTGTTAATAATCAGTGTGTGGTGTTAATAATCAGTGTGTGGTGTTAATAATCAGTGTGTGATGTTAATAATCAGTGTGTGATGTTAATAATCAGTGTGTGTGGTGTTAATAATCAGTGTGTGGTGTTAATAATCAGTGTGTGATGTTAATAATCAGTGTGTGGTGTTAATAATCAGTGTGTGGTGTTAATAATCAGTGTGTGGTGTTAATAATCAGTGTGTGGTGTTAATAATCAGTGTGTGGTGTTAATAATCAGTGTGTGGTGTTAATAATCAGTGTGTAGTGTTAATAATCAGTGTGTGGTGTTAATAATCAGTGTGTGATGTTAATAATCAGTGTGTGGTGTTAATAATCAGTGTGTGTGGTGTTAATAATCAGTGTGTGGTGTTAATAATCAGTGTGTGTGATGTTAATAATCAGTGTGTGGTGTTAATAATCAGTGTGTGGTGTTAATAATCAGTGTGTGGTGTTAATAATCAGTGGGTGGTGTTAATAATCAGTGTGTGGTGTTAATAATCAGTGTGTGGTGTTAATAATCAGTGTGTGATGTTAATAATCAGTGTGTGGTGTTAATAATCAGTGTGTGGTGTTAATAATCAGTGTGTGTGGTGTTAATAATCAGTGTGTGGTGTTAATAATCAGTGTGTGTGATGTTAATAATCAGTGTGTGATGTTAATAATCAGTGTGTGGTGTTAATAATCAGTGTGGGTGATGTTAATAATCAGTGTGGGTGATGTTAATAATCAGTGTGTGGTGTTAATAATCAGTGTGTGGTGTTAATAATCAGTGTGTGGTGTTAATAATCAGTGTGTGTGGTGTTAATAATCAGTGTGTGGTGTTAATAATCAGTGTGTGGTGTTAATAATCAGTGTGTGTGATGTTAATAATCAGTGTGTGGTGTTAATAATCAGTGTGTGATGTTAATAATCAGTGTGTGTGGTGTTAATAATCAGTGTGTGTGATGTTAATAATCAGTGTGTGGTGTTAATAATCAGTGTGTGGTGTTAATAATCAGTGTGTGATGTTAATAATCAGTGTGTGTGGTGTTAATAATCAGTGTGTGGTGTTAATAATCAGTGTGGGTGATGTTAATAATCAGTGTGTGATGTTAATAATCAGTGTGTGTGGTGTTAATAATCAGTGTGTGATGTTAATAATCAGTGTGTGGTGTTAATAATCAGTGTGTGTGGTGTTAATAATCAGTGTGTGGTGTTAATAATCAGTGTGTGATGTTAATAATCAGTGTGTGTGGTGTTAATAATCAGTGTGTGTGGTGTTAATAATCAGTGTGTGGTGTTAATAATCAGTGTGTGATGTTAATAATCAGTGTGTGATGTTAATAATCAGTGTGTGGTGTTAATAATCAGTGTGTGATGTTAATAATCAGTGTGTGGTGTTAATAATCAGTGTGTGGTGTTAATAATCAGTGTGTGTGGTGTTAATAATCAGTGTGTGATGTTAATAATCAGTGTGTGGTGTTAATAATCAGTGTGTGGTGTTAATAATCAGTGTGTGATGTTAATAATCAGTGTGTGGTGTTAATAATCAGTGTGTGGTGTTAATAATCAGTGTGTGATGTTAATAATCAGTGGGTGGTGTTAATAATCAGTGGGTGGTGTTAATAATCAGTGGGTGGTGTTAATAATCAGTGTGTGGTGTTAATAATCAGTGTGTGGTGTTAATAATCAGTGTGTGGTGTTAATAATCAGTGTGTGGTGTTAATAATCAGTGTGTGTGATGTTAATAATCAGTGTGTGATGTTAATAATCAGTGTGTGGTGTTAATAATCAGTGTGTGATGTTAATAATCAGTGTGTGGTGTTAATAATCAGTGTGTGTGATGTTAATAATCAGTGTGTGGTGTTAATAATCAGTGTGTGGTGTTAATAATCAGTGTGTGATGTTAATAATCAGTGTGTGTGGTGTTAATAATCAGTGTGTGGTGTTAATAATCAGTGTGTGGTGTTAATAATCAGTGTGTGTGATGTTAATAATCAGTGTGTGGTGTTAATAATCAGTGTGTGATGTTAATAATCAGTGTGTGTGGTGTTAATAATCAGTGTGTGGTGTTAATAATCAGTGTGTGATGTTAATAATCAGTGTGTGGTGTTAATAATCAGTGTGTGTGATGTTAATAATCAGTGTGTGGTGTTAATAATCAGTGTGTGGTGTTAATAATCAGTGTGTGGTGTTAATAATCAGTGGGTGGTGTTAATAATCAGTGGGTGGTGTTAATAATCAGTGTGTGTGATGTTAATAATCAGTGTGTGTGGTGTTAATAATCAGTGTGTGGTGTTAATAATCAGTGTGTGGTGTTAATAATCAGTGTGTGTGGTGTTAATAATCAGTGTGTGGTGTTAATAATCAGTGTGTGGTGTTAATAATCAGTGTGTGATGTTAATAATCAGTGTGTGGTGTTAATAATCAGTGTGTGGTGTTAATAATCAGTGTGTGTGGTGTTAATAATCAGTGTGTGTGATGTTAATAATCAGTGTGTGGTGTTAATAATCAGTGTGTGGTGTTAATAATCAGTGTGTGTGGTGTTAATAATCAGTGTGTGTGGTGTTAATAATCAGTGTGTGTGGTGTTAATAATCAGTGTGTGTGATGTTAATAATCAGTGTGTGTGGTGTTAATAATCAGTGTGTGGTGTTAATAATCAGTGTGTGTGATGTGATTATAATGTGATGTGTTCTAGCTGCTGCTCCGTTCTGAGCCTGGTCTGATGGGGGAACACTACAAGCGCTTCTTCTGCGGCTATGCTGAACCACCTTACATCAAACAGAACAAGATGCAGGTAGGACTATGCTGAACCACCTTACATCAAACAGAACAAGATGCAGGTAGGACTATGCTGAACCACCTTACATCAAACAGAACAAGATGCAGGTAGGACTATGCTGAACCGCCTTACATCAAACAGAACAAGATACAGGTAGGACTATGCTGAACCACCTTACATCAAACAGAACAAGATGCAGGTAGGACTATGCTGAACCGCCTTACATCAAACAGAACAAGATACAGGTAGGACTATGCTGAACCACCTTACATCAAACAGAACAAGATGCAGGTAGGACTATGCTGAACCGCCTTACATCAAACAGAACAAGATGCAGGTAGGACTATGCTGAACCACCTTACATCAAACAGAACAAGATGCAGGTAGGACTATGCTGAACCGCCTTACATCAAACAGAACAAGATGCAGGTAGGACTATGCTGAACCGCCTTACATCAAACAGAACAAGATGCAGGTAGGACTATGCTGAACCGCCTTACATCAAACAGAACAAGATGCAGGTAGGACTATGCTGAACCACCTTACATCAAACAGAACAAGATGCAGGTAGGACTATGCTGAACCACCTTACATCAAACAGAACAAGATGCAGGTAGGACTATGCTGAACCACCTTACATCAAACAGAACAAGATGCAGGTAGGACTATGCTGAACCACCTTACATCAAACAGAACAAGATGCAGGTAGGACTATGCTGAACCACCTTACATCAAACAGAACAAGATGCAGGTAGGACTATGCTGAACCGCCTTACATCAAACAGAACAAGATGCAGGTAGGACTATGCTGAACCACCTTACATCAAACAGAACAAGATGCAGGTAGGACTATGCTGAACCACCTTACATCAAACAGAACAAGATGCAGGTAGGGCTATGCTGAACCACCTTACATCAAACAGAACAAGATGCAGGTAGGACTATGCTGAACCACCTTACATCAAACAGAACAAGATGCAGGTAGGACTATGCTGAACCACCTTACATCAAACAGAACAAGATGCAGGTAGGACTATGCTGAACCGCTTACATCAAACAGAACAAGATGCAGGTAGGACTATGCTGAACCGCCTTACATCAAACAGAACAAGATGCAGGTAGGACTATGCTGAACCGCCTTACACCAAACAGAACAAGATGCAGGTAGGACTATGCTGAACCGCCTTACATCAAACAGAACAAGATGCAGGTAGGACTATTCTGAACCACCTTACATCAAACAGAACAAGATGCAGGTAGGACTATGCTGAACCACCTTACATCAAACAGAACAAGATGCAGGTAGGACTATGCTGAACCGCCTTACATCAAACAGAACAAGATGCAGGTAGGACTATGCTGAACCACCTTACATCAAACAGAACAAGATGCAGGTAGGACTATGCTGAACCACCTTACATCAAACAGAACAAGATGCAGGTAGGACTATGCTGAACCGCCTTACATCAAACAGAACAAGATGCAGGTAGGACTATGCTGAACCACCTTACACCAAACAGAACAAGATGCAGGTAGGACTATGCTGAACACTTACATCAAACAGAACAAGATGCAGGTAGGACTATGCTGAACCGCCTTACATCAAACAGAACAAGATGCAGGTAGGACTATGCTGAACCACCTTACATCAAACAGAACAAGATGCAGGTAGGACTATGCTCAACCGCCTTACATCAAACAGAACAAGATGCAGGTAGGACTATGCTGAACCGCCTTACATCAAACAGAACAAGATGCAGGTAGGACTATGCTGAACCACCTTACATCAAACAGAACAAGATGCAGGTAGGACTATGCTGAACCGCCTTACATCAAACAGAACAAGATGCAGGTAGGACTATGCTGAACCGCCTTACATCAAACAGAACAAGATGCAGGTAGGACTATGCTGAACCGCCTTACATCAAACAGATTCATTGAGTAATCAATAACAATAAGGTAAGGGATTGAATGGTGAGATTAATTGACTAATCAATACGGGAGTGAATGAAGAGATCAATTGACTAATCAATAAGGGGTGATTGGTTGAGTTGGTGAATGATGAGTTAACTATGTCTAGTGTGATTGGTTGAGATGGTGAATGATGAGTTAACTATGTCTAGTGTGATTGGTTGAGTTGGTGAATGATGAGTTAACTGTGTCTAGTGTGATTGGTTGAGATGGTGAATGATGAGTTGACTATGTCTAGTGTGATTGGTTGAGATGGTGAATGATGAGTTAACTGTGTCTAGTGTGATTGGTTGAGATGGTGAATGATGAGTTAACTATGTCTAGTGTGATTGGTTGATTGCCAGGTGCTGGTTGAGTTGGTGAATGATGACAACGTGGCGATGGTTCTGGACGAGCTGAGAGGATACTGTACTGACGTCAACGCTGAGACCTCACAGACTGCTATCAACGCTATAGGTACCCACGCAGACCACAGGGGGATGGTGGCACCTTAAATGGGGAGGACGGGCTCATTGTAATGGCTGTCTCTCTGCAGGTAGTATAGGGAGGAGTTACTCTGACAGGTGTCTGGCCATCCTCACGGGACTACTGGGACTGAAGCAAGAACACATCACTTCTGGTACACACACACCACACACACACACACACACACAATATACAAACAAAAATTCACATACACACACTATACAAACAGCAATTCACATACAAACACACACACACATTTACACAAGCCACAAATGAACTGTTCTGTACATTTAATTTACTTTGAAAGGTGTCACATAATCCCATAAGGGATGGATGGCAAAGGGCCAATTGACACAAAAATAAAATGTAATTCATCCATTCATTAATTTATCCATTCATTAATTTATCCATTCATTAATTCATTCTCTCCAGCCGTGCTCCAGACTCTGAGGGACTTAGTGTGGGTGTGTCCTCAGTGTGGAGACGCAGTGTGTTCAGCTCTGGAAGGATGGGAGGACAATCTACAGGACAGTCAGGTAGGTGTCTGCCTGTCTGTCTGCTCATCTGTCTGTCTGCCTGTGTTAGGACGTGGGTCCGTGCTGTGGCTGCTGGCGGTGTATGGGGACAAGGGTGGGTTAGGCCAAGGGGGAGTTGTAATGTATTGTGTGTGTGTGTGTTAGGGTCGTGGGGCCTTGCTGTGGCTGCTGGGAGTCTACGGGGACAGAGTGAGTGGTGCCCCCTATCTGCTGGAGGACTGTATAGACGGGGTGAGGAGTGAAGTGTCAGCGGAGGTCAAGACAGAGCTGCTTACTGCAACACTACGGCTGTTCCTGTCCAGACCTGCTGAGACGCAGGACATGATGGGGCGACTGCTGCTCTACTGTATAGGTACACACACATAATGCATAGAGCCCACTAGTCCTGGGCGGTATACTGTGTCTTACCATATACCGGTATTGATGCATGGACCAGGTTGGGTTTTTACTTTACCTTGTAGAACGATATTTGAATGGTTTGATTTGTTAAATATGATACACTGTCCATTTTTATAGGTTACTTCACTACTTGAGTCATCTCTCTCTCTCTCTCTCTCTCTCTCTCTCTCTCTCTGTTCTCTCTCTCTCTGTTCTCTCTCTCTCTCTCTCTCTCTCTCTCTCTCTGTCCTCTCTCTCCATGCCGCTTTCAACACAGACCTAGCCCCGCCCCCTGTCATTCAAGTAGCGCTTGTGTTGTTCCTCGACCAGGAGACGAGTTCAGTCTGCCCGGTCGATGTTGATGACAGCCATGTTGTTGTCACTCCCCCCAGCGTTCTATAATGACACTGTTAGTTTGTGTTTCTGACATCTAGTTAGCCGCTAATCGCTAGCTAGCTAATAAATGTACTGAGTCGGCGCGACCGTAACTGGCTATACAGCCTGATAACACCAGTGATGGTGTAGACCAGCCACACTCAACTTGCGGACCACAATGCGCGGGTCTGGACCCAGAGAATAGTCATTCCGGACCTGACAACATTGCATTTTGTTATATAAAAGTCAATACATTATTTTTTTAGACAGCTGTAACAAATCATCAGGACGCAGCGGCCTCTTCAACTCAGCCACCTCGCTTTCTCAAAGAAATACGAGAGGCCTCGTCTTCACATTACACATTCATCCAGATATCCTCTGCGGGACAAGCAGGCAGAAAGAAACAGAAAGATTTGACCGCGGTTCAACTGTAAATATCACAGATAGGAGCTTAGATACCGGTATCTTTTGTTAACGTGGCTTGTTCACTCTAAAAACCGTATGCTCAAAGCCGAGTGGACAGAACAGTATTCATTCATTCTCCCTGCAACTAGCACCAAACCAAGTCTGTAGCTCTGGTGAAAAGTGGCAATGTTAAGCGCCATCATGCCACCAGGCATAGTAAATTGGATCAAACTGTATCCCCTGAACACAGAGGTGAGAACAAACAAGATTAACCAACTCAAATCCCAATATGAGAGGTCCGCCACAGACCATGTCAATTCCCTGACAAACCAACAACGTGCAACGGAGTGTTCAGTGAGGATAGCTTGGGTTTTGGGATGGTAAAATACTGCATGTGTGAAGTTGCGGACACCTTGCTTGAAGGTGAACTAAAAGATCGAGCAGATCCCACTGTCACATTCCACAGCAATGAGGACAACTGAAATATTAGCTGAAGATTTAACTTCACAACTTGATGAGGTCATTCAGAATGCACCATGCGTTTCATTTGCTGTGGAAGAATCAACAGATAACACTGATAATTCCCAGATTCTGGTGTTACTCAGATTTTATAACGAAAACTAAGAAGGAATTCTGTGAGGAGCTGTTGGGCTTACCACATCTAGAATCACAGACACGGGGACAGGATATCCATGAGGCCATCAAATTTTTGTTTAACTCTCCAGAAAACACACACTTTATTTCATGTAAAAATAGATGTTCAAGGCCCATGGTTCAAGGCCCATGGTTCACAGTGCACTTTTTGGTCTTCATCAATGTTGATGCAATGTTGATGCAATGTTGATGCAATGTTGATGCAATGTTGATGCAATGTCGCAGGTTTACATTCAAAATAAATCTTTGTTACTACGCTGTACCACAGCGCCGATAAAGGACCATATCCCTCCGGACCTTTGCCAACTAGGAAATTTGTGTCACTGGACCTCAAATAGTAATTGAGTACTGTAATTGAGTACTGTAATTGAGTACTGTAATTGAGTACTGTAATTGAGTACTGTAATTGAGTTCTGTGTAGGCCTAAATCAGCATGTTGTTTGTGCAACAGTGTCTTCTAAATCAGAAGAATAGGCGAAGCATGAATATGTTGGCTACACGAAGTAGCTAAGAGAAAACATTTAACGTAGCCAAAGATTGTGTCCCCTAGGAAACACTTATCAACAATTTTGGTTCCTACCCTGTCACAATAACTCCTCCCTGGCATTTTCATTCTTGTCGTGTCAAACTGTATTCAAAGTGCCCACTAATTATATTCTAACTACAGAATTAGAATAATCAATATATTTCCATTATGCCAGCAGTTTGCTCTAATTCGCAAGTCAAATCGCAATTGCAACATTTGGTAAAAAATAAGGCCTATAAGTGTAGAGATTATCTCAAGTGAGTGCAGGAAATGCTGAAATGTATGAAAGTGCTGAAAATGATTTTTGGTTGAATTAAACAGTATAAAACCATCAGAATGGAGAAAGACCCATCGAAATCACTTAGAATGTAGATGTGTTGACACCCTAGGATCACGCACTAATAAAGCACATGAAGAACTTTTTTTTATTCAAAAATAAAAAATACCGTCATGCCATCAGATTTTGTTTTTAAATTCTGTGATATATTTATATCGCCCAGCCCTAACATACACACACCACATAGTTCATTAATTTAGGAATATATTTGGTATGCTTGTTTCAGAGGAGGAGGTGGACATGTGTGTGCGTGACCAGGCCCTGCTGTACTACCGGCTGTTGCATTGTGGGATTGAGGAGGTCCGCCGGGTCCTCCAGGGTGGGCGGCGGTCAGACCCCTCTCTGGGGCCTCTGATTGGACGGCCCCCTGAGCCCATCAGCCAATGGGCATCCATCTTCAATACCTTGAAGCCTCTAACCCTCGGAGCCTCTGCTGTGGGGAACTCTGACCCCGCCACTCCCAACCCCTCCACACTGACCCCCAACACCCTGACCTCTCGGGCTGAACCCATGACCCCTACGCCAGGAGACCCCCACCTCCCAGGTGATAATCAGTCTGCTGCTGGGAAAAACACGTTTTGACATTCACCACCAATGGCTGTGCGTATGTCATCTTTCTCTCTCTTCCTAACCCATCTCCAGACTGCAGTAGTGGAGCTCTAAGTCTGTCCGTGTCTCCAGCTCTGATCCCTGAGGAGTTTGAACGCCTGTGGCTGCAGCTGGAGAAGGGGGCGTGTCTGGAGGTGTGTGCGTAGAGGAATTTGCGTAAAACAGGATATTAGAACAGTTGTCTGTCAGTGTTTTAGTATTCCCCCCTAGGGAGTAACAGTCGGTTTCTGGTTCTGTTTTCTCTAGGTGTTTGTGACAGTGTGTGTCGTGTTAATGACAATTTCTTTATTTGTTGTTATTTTCTAGGTGTGTGTGGCGTGTCCTGTTCCCCGCTGTTCCCCGGAGAGCCTGCAGGTGGCGCTACAGCTGGTTAACATCCAGACGCTGGCTTTCACCCCACCAGACACACATCCTTGGAGGGTGTACCTCTACACACACACCTCACACTTCTCTACAAAGACACCACACACACTCATACTGGCAGAACTACTACACACTGGAGGAGAGGGGGAGACAGAGGGGGAGACAGATGGGGAGGGAGAGGGGGAGGGAGAGAAGGAGGGAGAGAAGGAGAAGGAGGGAGAGGAGGAGGAGGAGGAGGAGGAGGAGGAGGAGGAGGAGGAGGAGGAGGAGGAGGAGAAGGAAGAAGGCTTGCTAGTGGTTATGAGACAGCATCCAGAAGACCAGACAGCTCTGAGAGGATTCCTGTCTGTTCTCACTACTGTCCTAAACACACTGTCCACACACACAGCCTGAACACACACACACAGCCTGAACACACACACAGCCTGAACACACACACAGCCTGAATACAGACACACACACACAGCCTGAACACACACATCTAAGAGGCAACATTGATGTGTTTCTTGTAAAAACAATAAAGATGATGGAATTTGATATACTCCTTGGGTGTGTGTGTAAAGTAACTGTTTACCATGCCATATGCCAGGGATCATCAACTAGATTCAGCCGTGGGAAACCCTGCCAGACTGCCCAGTTGACTCAACTCTCACACTAGAGAAGGTCTATAGAGACAACTAGTCAGACTAGAGAAGGTCTGTAGAGACAACTATTCCGACTAGAGAAGGTCTATAGAGACAACTAGCCAGACTAGAGAAGGTCTATAGAGACAACTAGTCAGACTAGAGAAGGTCTATAGGGACAACTAGTCAGACTAGAGAAGGTCTATAAGGACAACTATTTCGACTAGAGAAGGTCTATAGGGACAACTAGCCAGACTAGAGAAGGTCTATAGAGACAACTAGTCAGACTAGAGAAGGTCTATAGAGACAACTAGTCAGACTAGAGAAGGTCTATAGGGACAACTAGTCAGACTAGAGAAGGTCTATAGAGACAACTAGTCAGACTAGAGAAGGTCTATAGAGACAACTAGTCAGACTAGAGAAGGTCTATAGGGACAACTAGTCAGACTAGAGAAGGTCTATAGAGACAACTAGTCAGACTAGAGAAGGTCTATAGAGACAACTAGTCAGACTAGAGAAGGTCTATAGAGACAACTAGTCAGACTAGAGAAGGTCTATAGAGACAACTAGTCAGACTAGAGAAGGTCTATAGGGACAACTAGTCAGACTAGAGAAGGTCTATAGAGACAACTAGCCAGACTAGAGAAGGTCTATAGAGACAACTAGTCAGACTAGAGAAGGTCTATAGAGACAACTAGTCCGACTAGAGAAGGTCTATAGAGACAACTAGCCAGACTAGAGAAGGTCTATAGAGACAACTAGTCAGACTAGAGAAGGTCTATAGAGACAACTAGTCCGACTAGAGAAGGTCTATAGAGACAACTAGCCAGACTAGAGAAGGTCTATAGAGACAACTAGTCAGACTAGAGAAGGTCTATAGGGACAACTAGTCAGACTAGAGAAGGTCTATAGAGACAACTAGCCTGAAATCCAGAACCTGTTTCACCTAACATTCCAATCCTTTTTCTCTGTAAATGAGTGGAATTATCGAAGAAACAGACTGGTTCCGAGGCTTTAGGTCAGCCTAATGTACAGCGGCGTCAGTTGGGTAGGGCAGCTCAATACCAAATATGTATAAGTAGGCTACAAAAATCATTCCATTCCCGATTAAAATGCAATGGCTGTTTAGCGTATTGATGAATTGGCTGGCTTTAGGACCATGCAGAGCATCGTTTGGAGAGAAGCTGCCTGCGTATTGATCAATTGGCTGGCTTTAGGACCATGCAGAGCATCGTTTGGAGAGAAGCTGCCTGCGTATTGATCAATTGGCTGGCTTTAGGACCATGCAGAGCATCGTTTGGAGAGAAGCTGCCTGCGTATTGATCAATTGGCTGGCTTTAGGACCATGCAGAGCATCGTTTGGAGAGAAGCTGCCTGCGTATTGATCAATTGGCTGGCTTTAGGACCATGCAGAGCATCGTTTGGAGAGAAGCTGCCTGCGTATTGATCAATTGGCTGGCTTTAGGACCATGCAGAGCATCGTTTGGAGAGAAGCTGCCTGCGTATTGATCAATTGGCTGGCTTTAGGACCATGCAGAGCATCGTTTGGAGAGAAGCTGCCTGCGTATTGATCTATTGGCTGGCTTTAGGACCATGCAGAGCATCGTTTGGAGAGAAGCTGCCTGCATTTCTTTCAGCACAGAGCACAGACTATGGGACAATCTCAAGTGCATTCTCCTCGCCTCCTCAAAACCCATTGGATGAGAAAGCCAAAGGTCCTTCCTCTCTGATCTTCTCCTCCTGTGGGGTTTTGAGAAGGAGGTGAGAAGAGAGGATGCGAGGGGAATGCAATTGAGATTTTCCCAGTGCCAGACAGTTTGATTGCCAGTCAGCTTGTTTAGGCAGTAACGCCGAAACCTTTTCAATTCAATGTTAACTGCATATAGGCTTATCTGGCAGAAGTATATCATTAGGAAGTATAACATTTTTATTTGTTATTTGCAAACTTTGACATGAAATGAGCCACAGCAGTACAGAACCATCACTAGACCAGGACATTAGAAGACCTTAAAAACATTTTCACTAAAATAATACAACACAATGAAAAGGTCCAGACGAGCAATTAAAGGGGAATTACACTCAAAAATCTATGTGTTCTGATGTGATTTAACCATTGACATCCATTATGACACCGCCACTGGGGGGCTCTATAGGTCTTCTGATGGGATTTAACCATTGACATCCATTATGACACCACCACTGGGGGGCTCTATAGGTCTTCTGATGGGATTTAACCATTGACATCCATTATGACACCGCCACTGGGGGGCTCTATAGGTCTTCTGATGGGATTTAACCATTGACATCCATTATGACACCGCCACTGGGGGGCTCTATAGGTCTTCTGATGGGATTTAACCATTGACATCCATTATGACACCGCCACTGGGGGGCTCTATAGGTCTTCTGATGGGATTTAACCATTGACATCCATTATGACACCGCCACTGGGGGGCTCTATAGGTCTTCTGATGGGATTTAACCATTGACATCCATTATGACACCGCCACTGGGGGGCTCTATAGGTCTTCTGATGGGATTTAACCATTGACATCCATTATGACACCACCACTGGGGGGCTCTATAGGTCTTCTGATGGGATTTAACCATTGACATCCATTATGACACCACCACTGGGGGGCTCTATAGGTCTTCTGATGGGATTTAACCATTGACATCCATTATGACACCGCCACTGGGGGGCTCTATAGGTCTTCTGATGTGATTTAACCATTGACATCCATTATGACACCGCCACTGGCGGGCTCTATAGGTCTTCTGATGTGATTTAACCATTGACATGACATGGACTCAGAACATCCATTATGGCACCTCCACTGTGACAGTCTCAACGTCAACAGTGAAGAGGCGACTTCGGGATGCTGGCCTTCTAGGCAGGGGTTGCCATTCTGCTCTTGAGCAAGGCAGTTAACCCCCAACAACAACTGCTCCCTGGGCACTGATGAAGTGGACGTCGATTAAGGCAGCCCCCCCGCACCTCTGATTCAGGGTTAAATGTGGAAGACACATTTCAGTTGAATGCATTCAGTTGTACAACTGACTAGGTATCCTCTTTCCCTTGAAACACAATCATTATATGTTGTAGCTAGAAAAACAAGCATTAGATATTACTGACTGTTGGAGCTAGAAAAACAAGCATTAGATATTACTGACTGTTGTAGCTAGAAAAACAAGCATTAGATATTACTGACTGTTGTAGCTAGAAACACAAGCATTATATATTACTGACTGTTGGAGCTAGAAAAACAAGCATTAGATATTACTGACTGTTGTAGCTAGAAACACAAGCATTAGATATTACTGACTGTTGGAGCTAGAAACACAAGCATGAGATATTACTGACTGTTGTAGCTAGAAAAACAAGCATTAGATATTACTGACTGTTGGAGCTAGAAACACAATCATTAGATATTACTGACTGTTGTAGCTAGAAACACAAGCATTAGATATTACTGACTGTTGGAGCTAGAAACACAATCATTAGATATAACTGACTGTTGGAGCTAGAAACACAATCATTAGATATTACTGACTGTTGTAGCTAGAAAAACAAGCATTAGATATTACTGAACTGTTGGAGCTAGAAACACAATCATGAGATATTACTGACTGTTGTAGCTAGAAAAACAAGCATTAGATATTACTGACTGTTGGAGCTAGAAACACAATCATTAGATATTACTGACTGTTGGAGCTAGAAACACAAGCATTAGATATTACTGACTGTTGGAGCTAGAAACACAATCATTAGATATTACTGACTGTTGGAGCTAGAAACACAAGCATTAGATATTACTGACTGTTGGAGCTAGAAACACAAGCATTAGATATTACTGACTGTTGGAGCTAGAAAAACAAGCATTAGATATTACTGACTGTTGGAGCTAGAAACACAAGCATTAGATATTACTGACTGTTGGAGCTAGAAACACAAGCATTAGATATTACTGACTGTTGGAGCTAGAAACACAATTGAACTGTTGGAGCTAGAAAGACAAGCATTAGATATTACTGACTGTTGGAGCTAGAAACACAAGCATTATATATTACTGACTGTTGGAGCTAGAAACACAAGCATTATATATTACTGACTGTTGGAGCTAGAAAAACAAGCATTAGATATTACTGACTGTTGGAGGTAGAAACACAAGCATTAGATATTACTGACTGTTGTAGCTAGAAAAACAAGCATTAGATATTACTGACTGTTGGAGCTAGAAACACAAGCATGAGATATTACTGACTGTTGTAGCTAGAAAAACAAGCATTAGATATTACTGACTGTTGGAGCTAGAAACACAATCATTAGATATTACTGACTGTTGTAGCTAGAAACACAAGCATTAGATATTACTGACTGTTGGAGCTAGAAACACAATCATTAGATATAACTGACTGTTGGAGCTAGAAACACAATCATTAGATATTACTGACTGTTGTAGCTAGAAAAACAAGCATTAGATATTACTGAACTGTTGGAGCTAGAAACACAATCATGAGATATTACTGACTGTTGTAGCTAGAAAAACAAGCATTAGATATTACTGACTGTTGGAGCTAGAAACACAATCATTAGATATTACTGACTGTTGGAGCTAGAAACACAAGCATTAGATATTACTGACTGTTGGAGCTAGAAACACAATCATTAGATATTACTGACTGTTGGAGCTAGAAACACAAGCATTAGATATTACTGACTGTTGGAGCTAGAAACACAAGCATTAGATATTACTGACTGTTGGAGCTAGAAAAACAAGCATTAGATATTACTGACTGTTGGAGCTAGAAACACAAGCATTAGATATTACTGACTGTTGGAGCTAGAAACACAAGCATTAGATATTACTGACTGTTGGAGCTAGAAACACAAGCATTAGATATTACTGAACTGTTGGAGCTAGAAACACAAGCATTAGATATTACTGACTGTTGGAGCTAGAAACACAAGCATTATATATTACTGACTGTTGGAGCTAGAAACACAAGCATTATATATTACTGACTGTTGGAGCTAGAAAAACAAGCATTAGATATTACTGACTGTTGGAGGTAGAAACACAAGCATTAGATATTACTGACTGTTGTAGCTAGAAACACAAGCATTAGATATTACTGACTGTTGGAGCTAGAAACACAAGCATGAGATATTACTGACTGTTGGAGCTAGAAACACAAGCATTATATATTACTGACTGTTGGAGCTAGAAACCCAAGCATTAGATATTACTGACTGTTGGGGCTAGAAACACAAGCATTAGATATTACTGACTGTTGGAGCTAGAAACACAAGCATTAGATATTATTGAACTGTTGGAGCTAGAAACACAAGCATTAGATATTACTGACTGTTGGAGCTAGAAACACAAGCATGATATATTACTGACTGTTGGGGCTAGAAACACAAGCATTAGATATTACTGACTGTTGGAGCTAGAAACACAAGCATTATATATTACTGACTGTTGGAGCTAGAAACACAAGCATTATATATTACTGACTGTTGGAGCTAGAAACACAAGCATTAGATATTACTGACTGTTGGAGCTAGAAACACAAGCATTATATATTACTGACTGTTGGAGCTAGAAACACAAGCATTATATATTACTGACTGTTGGAGCTAGAAACACAAGCATTAGATATTACTGACTGTTGGAGCTAGAAACACAAGCATTAGATATTACTGACTGTTGGAGCTAGAAACACAAGCATTAGATATTACTGACTGTTGGAGCTAGAAACACAAGCATTAGATATTACTGACTGTTGTAGCTAGAAACACAAGCATTAGATATTACTGACTGTTGGAGCTAGAAACACAAGCATTAGATATTACTGACTGTTGTAGCTAGAAACACAATCATTAGATATTACTGACTGTTGGAGCTAGAAACACAATCATTAGATATTACTGACTGTTGGAGCTAGAAACACAAGCATTAGATATTACTGACTGTTGTAGCTAGAAAAACAAGCATTAGATATTACTGAACTGTTGGAGCTAGAAACACAATCATGAGATATTACTGACTGTTGTAGCTAGAAAAACAAGCATTAGATATTACTGACTGTTGGAGCTAGAAACACAATCATTAGATATTACTGACTGTTGGAGCTAGAAACACAAGCATTAGATATTACTGACTGTTGGAGCTAGAAACACAATCATTAGATATTACTGACTGTTGGAGCTAGAAACACAAGCATTAGATATTACTGACTGTTGGAGCTAGAAACACAAGCATTAGATATTACTGACTGTTGGAGCTAGAAAAACAAGCATTAGATATTACTGACTGTTGGAGCTAGAAACACAAGCATTAGATATTACTGACTGTTGGAGCTAGAAACACAAGCATTAGATATTACTGACTGTTGGAGCTAGAAACACAAGCATTAGATATTACTGAACTGTTGGAGCTAGAAACACAAGCATTAGATATTACTGACTGTTGGAGCTAGAAACACAAGCATTAGATATTACTGACTGTTGGAGCTAGAAACACAAGCATTATATATTACTGACTGTTGGAGCTAGAAACACAAGCATTAGATATTACTGACTGTTGGAGCTAGAAACACAAGCATTAGATATTACTGACTGTTGGAGCTAGAAACACAAGCATTAGATATTACTGACTGTTGGAGCTAGAAACACAAGCATTAGATATTACTGACTGTTGGAGCTAGAAACACAAGCATTATATATTACTGACTGTTGGAGCTAGAAACACAAGCATTAGATATTACTGACTGTTGGAGCTAGAAACACAAGCATTAGATATTACTGACTGTTGGAGCTAGAAACACAAGCATTAGATATTACTGAACTGTTGGAGCTAGAAACACAAGCATTAGATATTACTGACTGTTGGAGCTAGAAACACAAGCATGATATATTACTGACTGTTGGAGCTAGAAACACAAGCATTAGATATTACTGACTGTTGGAGCTAGAAACACAAGCATTATATATTACTGACTGTTGGAGCTAGAAACACAAGCATTATATATTACTGACTGTTGGAGCTAGAAACACAAGCATTAGATATTACTGACTGTTGGAGCTAGAAACACAAGCATTAGATATTACTGACTGTTGGAGCTAGAAACACAAGCATGATATATTACTGACTGTTGGGGCTAGAAACACAAGCATTAGATATTACTGACTGTTGGAGCTAGAAACACAAGCATTAGATATTACTGACTGTTGGAGCTAGAAACACAAGCATTAGATATTACTGACTGTTGGAGCTAGAAACACAAGCATTAGATATTACTGACTGTTGGAGCTAGAAACACAAGCATTAGATATTACTGACTGTTGGAGCTAGAAACACAAGCATTAGATATTACTGACTGTTGGAGCTAGAAACACAAGCATTAGATATTACTGACTGTTGGAGCTAGAAACACAAGCATTAGATATTACTGACTGTTGGAGCTAGAAACACAAGCATTAGATATTACTGACTGTTGGAGCTAGAAACACAAGCATTAGATATTACTGACTGTTGGAGCTAGAAACACAAGCATGAGATATTACTGACTGTTGGAGCTAGAAACACAAGCATTAGATATTACTGACTGTTGGAGCTAGAAACACAAGCATTAGATATTACTGACTGTTGGAGCTAGAAACACAAGCATTAGATATTACTGACTGTTGGAGCTAGAAACACAAGCATTAGATATTACTGACTGTTGGAGCTAGAAACACAAGCATTAGATATTACTGACTGTTGGAGCTAGAAACACAAGCATTAGATATTACTGACTGTTGGAGCTAGAAACACAAGCATTAGATATTACTGACTGTTGGAGCTAGAAACACAAGCATTAGATATTACTGACTGTTGGAGCTAGAAACACAAGCATTAGATATTACTGACTGTTGGAGCTAGAAACACAAGCATTAGATATTACTGAACTGTTGGAGCTAGAAACACAAGCATTAGATATTACTGACTGTTGGAGCTAGAAACACAAGCATTATATATTACTGACTGTTGGAGCTAGAAACACAAGCATTAGATATTACTGACTGTTGGAGCTAGAAACACAAGCATGAGATATTACTGACTGTTGGAGCTAGAAACACAAGCATTAGATATTACTGACTGTTGGGGCTAGAAACACAAGCATTAGATATTACTGACTGTTGGAGCTAGAAACACAAGCATTAGATATTACTGAACTGTTGGAGCTAGAAACACAAGCATTAGATATTACTGACTGTTGGAGCTAGAAACACAAGCATGATATATTACTGACTCTTGGGGCTAGAAACACAAGCATTAGATATTACTGACTGTTGGAGCTAGAAACACAAGCATTATATATTACTGACTGTTGGAGCTAGAAACACAAGCATTATATATTACTGACTGTTGGAGCTAGAAACACAAGCATTAGATATTACTGACTGTTGGAGCTAGAAACACAAGCATTAGATATTACTGACTGTTGGAGCTAGAAACACAAGCATTAGATATTACTGACTGTTGGAGCTAGAAAAACAAGCATTAGATATTACTGACTGTTGGAGCTAGAAACACAAGCATTAGATATTACTGACTGTTGGAGCTAGAAACACAAGCATTAGATATTACTGACTGTTGGAGCTAGAAACACAAGCATTAGATATTACTGAACTGTTGGAGCTAGAAACACAAGCATAAGATATTACTGACTGTTGGAGCTAGAAACACAAGCATTATATATTACTGACTGTTGGAGCTAGAAACACAAGCATTATATATTACTGACTGTTGGAGCTAGAAACACAAGCATTAGATATTACTGACTGTTGGAGCTAGAAACACAAGCATTAGATATTACTGACTGTTGTAGCTAGAAACACAAGCATTAGATATTACTGACTGTTGGAGCTAGAAACACAAGCATGAGATATTACTGACTGTTGGAGCTAGAAACACAAGCATTATATATTACTGACTGTTGGAGCTAGAAACACAAGCATTAGATATTACTGACTGTTGGGGCTAGAAACACAAGCATTAGATATTACTGACTGTTGGAGCTAGAAACACAAGCATTAGATATTACTGAACTGTTGGAGCTAGAAACACAAGCATTAGATATTACTGACTGTTGGAGCTAGAAACACAAGCATGATATATTACTGACTGTTGGGGCTAGAAACACAAGCATTAGATATTACTGACTGTTGGAGCTAGAAACACAAGCATTATATATTACTGACTGTTGGAGCTAGAAACACAAGCATTATATATTACTGACTGTTGGAGCTAGAAACACAAGCATTAGATATTACTGACTGTTGGAGCTAGAAACACAAGCATTAGATATTACTGACTGTTGGAGCTAGAAACACAAGCATGATATATTACTGACTGTTGGGGCTAGAAACACAAGCATTAGATATTACTGACTGTTGGAGCTAGAAACACAAGCATTAGATATTACTGACTGTTGGAGCTAGAAACACAAGCATTAGATATTACTGACTGTTGGAGCTAGAAACACAAGCATTAGATATTACTGACTGTTGGAGCTAGAAACACAAGCATTAGATATTACTGACTGTTGGAGCTAGAAACACAAGCATTAGATATTACTGAACTGTTGGAGCTAGAAACACAAGCATTAGATATTACTGACTGTTGGAGCTAGAAACACAAGCATTAGATATTACTGACTGTTGGAGCTAGAAACACAAGCATTAGATATTACTGACTGTTGGAGCTAGAAACACAAGCATTAGATATTACTGACTGTTGGAGCTAGAAACACAAGCATTAGATATTACTGACTGTTGGAGCTAGAAACACAAGCATTAGATATTACTGACTGTTGGAGCTAGAAACACAAGCATTAGATATTACTGACTGTTGGAGCTAGAAACACAAGCATTAGATATTACTGACTGTTGGAGCTAGAAACACAAGCATTAGATATTACTGACTGTTGGAGCTAGAAACACAAGCATTAGATATTACTGACTGTTGGAGCTAGAAACACAAGCATTAGATATTACTGAACTGTTGGAGCTAGAAACACAAGCATTAGATATTACTGACTGTTGGAGCTAGAAACACAAGCATTATATATTACTGACTGTTGGAGCTAGAAACACAAGCATTAGATATTACTGACTGTTGGAGCTAGAAACACAAGCATTAGATATTACTGACTGTTGGAGCTAGAAACACAAGCATTAGATATTACTGACTGTTGTAGCTAGAAACACAAGCATTAGATATTACTGACTGTTGGAGCTAGAAACACAAGCATTAGATATTACTGACTGTTGGAGCTAGAAACACAAGCATTAGATATTACTGACTGTTGGAGCTAGAAACACAAGCATTAGATATTACTGACTGTTGGAGCTAGAAACACAAGCATTAGATATTACTGACTGTTGGAGCTAGAAACACAAGCATTAGATATTATTGAACTGTTGGAGCTAGAAACACAAGCATTAGATATTACTGACTGTTGGAGCTAGAAACACAAGCATTAGATATATTACTGACTGTTGGGGCTAGAAACACAAGCATTAGATATTACTGACTGTTGGAGCTAGAAACACAAGCATTATATATTACTGACTGTTGGAGCTAGAAACACAAGCATTATATATTACTGACTGTTGGAGCTAGAAACACAAGCATTAGATATTACTGACTGTTGGAGCTAGAAACACAAGCATTAGATATTACTGACTGTTGGAGCTAGAAACACAAGCATGATATATTACTGACTGTTGGGGCTAGAAACACAAGCATTAGATATTACTGACTGTTGGAGCTAGAAACACAAGCATTATATATTACTGACTGTTGGAGCTAGAAACACAAGCATTAGATATTACTGACTGTTGGAGCTAGAAACACAAGCATTAGATATTACTGACTGTTGGAGCTAGAAACACAAGCATTAGATATTACTGACTGTTGGAGCTAGAAACACAAGCATTAGATATTACTGACTGTTGGAGCTAGAAACACAAGCATTAGATATTACTGACTGTTGGAGCTAGAAACACAAGCATTAGATATTACTGACTGTTGGAGCTAGAAACACAAGCATTAGATATTACTGACTGTTGTAGCTAGAAAAACAAGCATTAGATATTACTGAACTGTTGGAGCTAGAAACACAATCATTAGATATTACTGACTGTTGTAGCTAGAAAAACAAGCATTAGATATTACTGACTGTTGGAGCTAGAAACACAAGCATTAGATATTACTGACTGTTGGAGCTAGAAACACAAGCATTAGATATTACTGACTGTTGGAGCTAGAAACACAAGCATTAGATATTACTGACTGTTGGAGCTAGAAACACAAGCATTAGATATTACTGAACTGTTGGAGCTAGAAACACAAGCATTAGATATTACTGACTGTTGGAGCTAGAAACACAAGCATTATATATTACTGACTGTTGGAGCTAGAAACACAAGCATTAGATATTACTGACTGTTGGAGCTAGAAACACAAGCATTAGATATTACTGACTGTTGGAGCTAGAAACACAAGCATTAGATATTACTGACTGTTGGAGCTAGAAACACAAGCATTAGATATTACTGACTGTTGGAGCTAGAAACACAAGCATTAGATATTACTGAACTGTTGGAGCTAGAAACACAAGCATTAGATATTACTGACTGTTGGAGCTAGAAACACAAGCATGATATATTACTGAACTGTTGGAGCTAGAAACACAAGCATTAGATATTACTGACTGTTGGAGCTAGAAACACAAGCATTATATATTACTGACTGTTGGAGCTAGAAACACAAGCATTATATATTACTGACTGTTGGAGCTAGAAACACAAGCATTAGATATTACTGACTGTTGGAGCTAGAAACACAAGCATTAGATATTACTGACTGTTGGAGCTAGAAACACAAGCATTAGATATTACTGACTGTTGGAGCTAGAAACACAAGCATTAGATATTACTGACTGTTGGAGCTAGAAACACAAGCATTAGATATTACTGACTGTTGGAGCTAGAAACACAAGCATTAGATATTACTGACTGTTGGAGCTAGAAACACAAGCATTAGATATTACTGACTGTTGGAGCTAGAAACACAAGCATTAGATATTACTGACTGTTGGAGCTAGAAACACAAGCATTATATATTACTGACTGTTGGAGCTAGAAACACAAGCATTATATATTACTGACTGTTGGAGCTAGAAAAACAAGCATTAGATATTACTGACTGTTGGAGCTAGAAACACAAGCATTAGATATTACTGACTGTTGTAGCTAGAAACACAAGCATTAGATATTACTGACTGTTGGAGCTAGAAACACAAGCATTAGATATTACTGACTGTTGGAGCTAGAAACACAAGCATTATATAGTACTGACTGTTGGAGCTAGAAACACAAGCATTAGATATTACTGACTGTTGGGGCTAGAAACACAAGCATTAGATATTACTGACTGTTGGAGCTAGAAACACAAGCATTAGATATTACTGAACTGTTGGAGCTAGAAACACAAGCATTAGATATTACTGACTGTTGGAGCTAGAAACACAAGCATGATATATTACTGACTGTTGGGGCTAGAAACACAAGCATTAGATATTACTGACTGTTGGAGCTAGAAACACAAGCATTATATATTACTGACTGTTGGAGCTAGAAACACAAGCATTAGATATTACTGACTGTTGGAGCTAGAAACACAAGCATTAGATATTACTGACTGTTGGAGCTAGAAACACAAGCATTAGATATTACTGACTGTTGGAGCTAGAAACACAAGCATGATATATTACTGACTGTTGGGGCTAGAAACACAAGCATTAGATATTACTGACTGTTGGAGCTAGAAACACAAGCATTAGATATTACTGACTGTTGGAGCTAGAAACACAAGCATTAGATATTACTGACTGTTGGAGCTAGAAACACAAGCATTAGATATTACTGACTGTTGGAGCTAGAAACACAAGCATTAGATATTACTGACTGTTGGAGCTAGAAACACAAGCATTAGATATTACTGAACTGTTGGAGCTAGAAACTCAAGCATTAGATATTACTGACTGTTGGAGCTAGAAACACAAGCATTAGATATTACTGACTGTTGGAGCTAGAAACACAAGCATTAGATATTACTGAACTGTTGGAGCTAGAAACACAAGCATTAGATATTACTGACTGTTGGAGCTAGAAACACAAGCATTAGATATTACTGACTGTTGGAGCTAGAAACACAAGCATTAGATATTACTGACTGTTGGAGCTAGATACACAAGCATTAGATATTACTGACTGTTGGAGCTAGAAACACAAGCATTAGATATTACTGACTGTTGGAGCTAGAAACACAAGCATTAGATATTACTGACTGTTGGAGCTAGAAACACAAGCATTAGATATTACTGACTGTTGGAGCTAGAAACACAAGCATTAGATATTACTGACTGTTGGAGCTAGAAACACAAGCATTAGATATTACTGACTGTTGGAGCTAGAAACACAATCATTAGATATTACTGACTGTTGGGGCTAGAAACACAAGCATTATATATTACTGACTGTTGGAGCTAGAAACACAAGCATTATATATTACTGACTGTTGGGGCTAGAAACACAAGCATTAGATATTACTGACTGTTGGAGCTAGATACACAAGCATTAGATATTACTGACTGTTGGAGCTAGAAACACAAGCATTAGATATTACTGACTGTTGGAGCTAGAAACACAAGCATTAGATATTACTGACTGTTGGAGCTAGAAACACAAGCATTAGATATTACTGACTGTTGGAGCTAGAAACACAAGCATTAGATATTACTGACTGTTGTAGCTAGAAAAACAAGCATTAGATATTACTGAACTGTTGGAGCTAGAAACACAATCATTAGATATTACTGACTGTTGTAGCTAGAAACACAAGCATTAGATATTACTGACTGTTGGAGCTAGAAACACAAGCATTAGATATTACTGACTGTTGGAGCTAGAAACACAAGCATTAGATATTACTGACTGTTGGAGCTAGAAACACAAGCATTAGATATTACTGACTGTTGGAGCTAGAAACACAAGCATTAGATATTACTGACTGTTGGAGCTAGAAACACAAGCATTAGATATTACTGACTGTTGGAGCTAGAAACACAAGCATTAGATATTACTGACTGTTGGAGCTAGAAACACAAGCATTAGATATTACTGACTGTTGGAGCTAGAAACACAAGCATTAGATATTACTGACTGTTGGAGCTAGAAACACAAGCATTATATATTACTGACTGTTGGAGCTAGAAACACAAGCATTAGATATTACTGACTGTTGGAGCTAGAAACACAAGCATTAGATATTACTGACTGTTGGAGCTAGAAACACAAGCATTAGATATTACTGACTGTTGGAGCTAGAAACACAAGCATTAGATATTACTGACTGTTGGAGCTAGAAACACAAGCATTAGATATTACTGACTGTTGGAGCTAGAAACACAAGCATTAGATATTACTGACTGTTGGAGCTAGAAACACAAGCATTAGATATTACTGACTGTTGGAGCTAGAAACACAAGCATTAGATATTACTGACTGTTGGAGCTAGAAACACAAGCATGATATATTACTGACTGTTGGGGCTAGAAACACAAGCATTAGATATTACTGACTGTTGGAGCTAGAAACACAAGCATTAGATATTACTGACTGTTGGAGCTAGAAACACAAGCATTAGATATTACTGACTGTTGGAGCTAGAAACACAAGCATGATATATTACTGACTGTTGGAGCTAGAAACACAAGCATTAGATATTACTGACTGTTGGAGCTAGAAACACAAGCATTAGATATTACTGACTGTTGGAGCTAGAAACACAAGCATTATATATTACTGACTGTTGGAGCTAGAAACACAAGCATTAGATATTACTGACTGTTGGGGCTAGAAACACAAGCATTAGATATTACTGACTGTTGGAGCTAGAAACACAAGCATGATATATTACTGAACTGTTGGAGCTAGAAACACAAGCATTAGATATTACTGACTGTTGGAGCTAGAAACACAAGCATTATATATTACTGACTGTTGGAGCTAGAAACACAAGCATTATATATTACTGACTGTTGGAGCTAGAAACACAAGCATTAGATATTACTGACTGTTGGAGCTAGAAACACAAGCATTAGATATTACTGACTGTTGGAGCTAGAAACACAAGCATTAGATATTACTGACTGTTGGAGCTAGAAACACAAGCATTAGATATTACTGACTGTTGGAGCTAGAAACACAAGCATTAGATATTACTGACTGTTGGAGCTAGAAACACAAGCATTAGATATTACTGACTGTTGGAGCTAGAAACACAAGCATTAGATATTACTGACTGTTGGAGCTAGAAACACAAGCATTAGATATTACTGACTGTTGGAGCTAGAAACACAAGCATTAGATATTACTGACTGTTGGAGCTAGAAACACAAGCATTAGATATTACTGACTGTTGGAGCTAGAAACACAAGCATTAGATATTACTGACTGTTGGAGCTAGAAACACAAGCATTAGATATTACTGACTGTTGGAGCTAGAAACACAAGCATTAGATATTACTGACTGTTGGAGCTAGAAACACAAGCATTAGATATTACTGACTGTTGGAGCTAGAAACACAAGCATTAGATATTACTGACTGTTGGAGCTAGAAACACAAGCATTAGATATTACTGACTGTTGGAGCTAGAAACACAAGCATTAGATATTACTGACTGTTGGAGCTAGAAACACAAGCATTAGATATTACTGAACTGTTGGAGCTAGAAACACAAGCATTAGATATTACTGACTGTTGGAGCTAGAAACACAAGCATTAGATATTACTGACTGTTGGAGCTAGAAACACAAGCATTAGATATTACTGACTGTTGGAGCTAGAAACACAAGCATTAGATATTACTGACTGTTGGAGCTAGAAACACAAGCATTAGATATTACTGACTGTTGGAGCTAGAAACACAAGCATTAGATATTACTGACTGTTGGAGCTAGAAACACAAGCATTAGATATTACTGACTGTTGGAGCTAGAAACACAAGCATTAGATATTACTGACTGTTGGAGCTAGAAACACAAGCATTAGATATTACTGACTGTTGGAGCTAGAAACACAAGCATTAGATATTACTGACTGTTGGAGCTAGAAACACAAGCATTAGATATTACTGACTGTTGGAGCTAGAAACACAAGCATTAGATATTACTGACTGTTGGAGCTAGAAACACAAGCATTAGATATTACTGACTGTTGGAGCTAGAAACACAAGCATTAGATATTACTGACTGTTGGAGCTAGAAACACAAGCATTAGATATTACTGACTGTTGGAGCTAGAAACACAAGCATTAGATATTACTGACTGTTGGAGCTAGAAACACAAGCATTAGATATTACTGACTGTTGGAGCTAGAAACACAAGCATTAGATATTACTGAACTGTTGGAGCTAGAAACACAAGCATTAGATATTACTGACTGTTGGAGCTAGAAACACAAGCATTAGATATTACTGACTGTTGGAGCTAGAAACACAAGCATTAGATATTACTGACTGTTGGAGCTAGAAACACAAGCATTAGATATTACTGACTGTTGGAGCTAGAAACACAAGCATTAGATATTACTGACTGTTGGAGCTAGAAACACAAGCATTAGATATTACTGACTGTTGGAGCTAGAAACACAAGCATTAGATATTACTGACTGTTGGAGCTAGAAACACAAGCATTAGATATTACTGACTGTTGGAGCTAGAAACACAAGCATTAGATATTACTGACTGTTGGAGCTAGAAACACAAGCATGATATATTACTGACTGTTGGAGCTAGAAACACAAGCATTAGATATTACTGACTGTTGGAGCTAGAAACACAAGCATTAGATATTACTGACTGTTGGAGCTAGAAACACAAGCATTAGATATTACTGACTGTTGGAGCTAGAAACACAAGCATTAGATATTACTGACTGTTGGAGCTAGAAATACAATCATTAGATATTACTGACTGTTGGAGCTAGAAAAAACAAGCATTAGATATTATTGAATTGTTGGAGCTAGAAACACAAGCATTAGATATTACTGACTGTTGGAGCTAGAAACACAATCATTAGATATTACTGACTGTTGGAGCTAGAAACACAAGCATTAGATATTACTGAACTGTTGGAGCTAGAAACTCAAGCATTAGATATTACTGACTGTTGGAGCTAGAAACACAAACATTAGATATTACTGACTGTTGGAGCTAGAAACACAAGCATTAGATATTACTGACTGTTGGAGCTAGAAACACAAGCATTAGATATTACTGACTGTTGGAGCTAGAAACACAAGCATTAGATATTACTGACTGTTGGAGCTAGAAACACAAGCATTAGATATTACTGACTGTTGGAGCTAGAAACACAAGCATTAGATATTACTGACTGTTGGAGCTAGAAACACAAGCATTAGATATTACTGACTGTTGGAGCTAGAAACACAAGCATTAGATATTACTGACTGTTGGAGCTAGAAACACAAGCATTAGATATTACTGACTGTTGGAGCTAGAAACACAAGCATTAGATATTACTGACTGTTGGAGCTAGAAACACAAGCATTAGATATTACTGACTGTTGGAGCTAGAAACACAAGCATTAGATATTACTGACTGTTGGAGCTAGAAACACAAGCATTAGATATTACTGACTGTTGGAGCTAGAAACACAAGCATTAGATATTACTGACTGTTGGAGCTAGAAACACAAGCATTAGATATTACTGACTGTTGGAGCTAGAAACACAAGCATTAGATATTACTGACTGTTGGAGCTAGAAACACAAGCATTAGATATTACTGACTGTTGGAGCTAGAAACACAAGCATTAGATATTACTGACTGTTGGAGCTAGAAACACAAGCATTAGATATTACTGAACTGTTGGAGCTAGAAACACAAGCATTAGATATTACTGACTGTTGGAGCTAGAAACACAAGCATTAGATATTACTGACTGTTGGAGCTAGAAACACAAGCATTAGATATTACTGACTGTTGGAGCTAGAAACACAAGCATTAGATATTACTGACTGTTGGAGCTAGAAACACAAGCATTAGATATTACTGACTGTTGGAGCTAGAAACACAAGCATTAGATATTACTGACTGTTGGAGCTAGAAACACAAGCATTAGATATTACTGACTGTTGGAGCTAGAAACACAAGCATTAGATATTACTGACTGTTGGAGCTAGAAACACAAGCATTAGATATTACTGACTGTTGGAGCTAGAAACACAAGCATTAGATATTACTGACTGTTGGAGCTAGAAACACAAGCATTAGATATTACTGACTGTTGGAGCTAGAAACACAAGCATTAGATATTACTGACTGTTGGAGCTAGAAACACAAGCATTAGATATTACTGACTGTTGGAGCTAGAAACACAAGCATTAGATATTACTGACTGTTGGAGCTAGAAACACAAGCATTAGATATTACTGACTGTTGGAGCTAGAAACACAAGCATTAGATATTACTGACTGTTGGAGCTAGAAACACAAGCATTAGATATTACTGACTGTTGGAGCTAGAAACACAAGCATTAGATATTACTGACTGTTGGAGCTAGAAACACAAGCATTAGATATTACTGACTGTTGGAGCTAGAAACACAAGCATTAGATATTACTGACTGTTGGAGCTAGAAACACAAGCATTAGATATTACTGAACTGTTGGAGCTAGAAACACAAGCATTAGATATTACTGACTGTTGGAGCTAGAAACACAAGCATTAGATATTACTGACTGTTGGAGCTAGAAACACAAGCATTAGATATTACTGACTGTTGGAGCTAGAAACACAAGCATTAGATATTACTGACTGTTGGAGCTAGAAACACAAGCATTAGATATTACTGACTGTTGGAGCTAGAAACACAAGCATTAGATATTACTGACTGTTGGAGCTAGAAACACAAGCATTAGATATTACTGACTGTTGGAGCTAGAAACACAAGCATTATATATTACTGACTGTTGGAGCTAGAAACACAAGCATTAGATATTACTGACTGTTGGAGCTAGAAACACAAGCATTAGATATTACTGACTGTTGGAGCTAGAAACACAAGCATTAGATATTACTGACTGTTGGAGCTAGAAACACAAGCATTAGATATTACTGACTGTTGGAGCTAGAAACACAAGCATTAGATATTACTGAACTGTTGGAGCTAGAAACACAAGCATTAGATATTACTGACTGTTGGAGCTAGAAACACAAGCATTAGATATTACTGACTGTTGGAGCTAGAAACACAAGCATTAGATATTACTGACTGTTGGAGCTAGAAACACAAGCATTAGATATTACTGACTGTTGGAGCTAGAAACACAAGCATTAGATATTACTGACTGTTGGAGCTAGAAACACAAGCATTAGATATTACTGACTGTTGGAGCTAGAAACACAAGCATTAGATATTACTGACTGTTGGAGCTAGAAACACAAGCATTAGATATTACTGACTGTTGGAGCTAGAAACACAAGCATTAGATATTACTGACTGTTGGAGCTAGAAACACAAGCATTAGATATTACTGACTGTTGGAGCTAGAAACACAAGCATTAGATATTACTGAACTGTTGGAGCTAGAAACACAAGCATTAGATATTACTGACTGTTGGAGCTAGAAACACAAGCATTAGATATTACTGACTGTTGGAGCTAGAAACACAAGCATTAGATATTACTGACTGTTGGAGCTAGAAACACAAGCATTAGATATATTACTGACTGTTGGAGCTAGAAACACAAGCATTAGATATTACTGACTGTTGGAGCTAGAAACACAAGCATTAGATATTACTGACTGTTGGAGCTAGAAACACAAGCATTAGATATTACTGACTGTTGGAGCTAGAAACACAAGCATTAGATATTACTGACTGTTGGAGCTAGAAACACAATCATTAGATATTACTGACTGTTGGAGCTAGAAACACAAGCATTAGATATTACTGACTGTTGGAGCTAGAAACACAAGCATTAGATATTACTGAACTGTTGGAGCTAGAAACACAAGCATTAGATATTACTGACTGTTGGAGCTAGAAACACAAGCATTAGATATTACTGACTGTTGGAGCTAGAAACACAAGCATTAGATATTACTGACTGTTGGAGCTAGAAACACAAGCATTAGATATTACTGACTGTTGGAGCTAGAAACACAAGCATTAGATATTACTGACTGTTGGAGCTAGAAACACAAGCATTAGATATTACTGACTGTTGGAGCTAGAAACACAAGCATTAGATATTACTGACTGTTGGAGCTAGAAACACAAGCATTAGATATTACTGACTGTTGGAGCTAGAAACACAAGCATTAGATATTACTGACTGTTGGAGCTAGAAACACAAGCATTAGATATTACTGACTGTTGGAGCTAGAAACACAAGCATTAGATATTACTGACTGTTGGAGCTAGAAACACAAGCATTAGATATTACTGAACTGTTGGAGCTAGAAACACAAGCATTAGATATTACTGACTGTTGGAGCTAGAAACACAAGCATTATATATTACTGACTGTTGGAGCTAGAAACACAAGCATTAGATATTACTGACTGTTGGAGCTAGAAACACAAGCATTAGATATTACTGACTGTTGGAGCTAGAAACACAAGCATTAGATATTACTGACTGTTGGAGCTAGAAACACAAGCATTAGATATTACTGACTGTTGGAGCTAGAAACACAAGCATTAGATATTACTGACTGTTGGAGCTAGAAACACAAGCATTAGATATTACTGACTGTTGGAGCTAGAAACACAAGCATTAGATATTACTGACTGTTGGAGCTAGAAACACAAGCATTAGATATTACTGACTGTTGGAGCTAGAAACACAAGCATTAGATATTACTGAACTGTTGGAGCTAGAAACACAAGCATTAGATATTACTGACTGTTGGAGCTAGAAACACAAGCATTAGATATTACTGACTGTTGGAGCTAGAAACACAAGCATTAGATATTACTGACTGTTGGAGCTAGAAACACAAGCATTAGATATTACTGACTGTTGGAGCTAGAAACACAAGCATTAGATATTACTGACTGTTGGAGCTAGAAACACAAGCATTAGATATTACTGACTGTTGGAGCTAGAAACACAAGCATTAGATATTACTGACTGTTGGAGCTAGAAACACAAGCATTAGATATTACTGACTGTTGGAGCTAGAAACACAAGCATTAGATATTACTGACTGTTGGAGCTAGAAACACAAGCATTAGATATTACTGAACTGTTGGAGCTAGAAACACAAGCATTAGATATTACTGACTGTTGGAGCTAGAAACACAAGCATTAGATATTACTGACTGTTGGAGCTAGAAACACAAGCATTAGATATTACTGACTGTTGGAGCTAGAAACACAAGCATTAGATATTACTGACTGTTGGAGCTAGAAACACAAGCATTAGATATTACTGACTGTTGGAGCTAGAAACACAAGCATTAGATATTACTGACTGTTGGAGCTAGAAACACAAGCATTAGATATTACTGACTGTTGGAGCTAGAAACACAAGCATTAGATATTACTGACTGTTGGAGCTAGAAACACAAGCATTAGATATTACTGACTGTTGGAGCTAGAAACACAAGCATTAGATATTACTGACTGTTGGAGCTAGAAACACAAGCATTAGATATTACTGACTGTTGGAGCTAGAAACACAAGCATTAGATATTACTGACTGTTGGAGCTAGAAACACAAGCATTAGATATTACTGAACTGTTGGAGCTAGAAACACAAGCATTAGATATTACTGACTGTTGGAGCTAGAAACACAAGCATTAGATATTACTGACTGTTGGAGCTAGAAACACAAGCATTAGATATTACTGACTGTTGGAGCTAGAAACACAAGCATTAGATATTACTGACTGTTGGAGCTAGAAACACAAGCATTAGATATTACTGACTGTTGGAGCTAGAAACACAAGCATTAGATATTACTGACTGTTGGAGCTAGAAACACAAGCATTAGATATTACTGACTGTTGGAGCTAGAAACACAAGCATTAGATATTACTGACTGTTGGAGCTAGAAACACAAGCATTAGATATTACTGACTGTTGGAGCTAGAAACACAAGCATTAGATATTACTGACTGTTGGAGCTAGAAACACAAGCATTAGATATTACTGACTGTTGGAGCTAGAAACACAAGCATTAGATATTACTGAACTGTTGGAGCTAGAAACTCAAGCATTAGATATTACTGACTGTTGGAGCTAGAAACACAAGCATTAGATATTACTGAACTGTTGGAGCTAGAAACACAAGCATTAGATATTACTGACTGTTGGAGCTAGAAACACAAGCATTAGATATTACTGACTGTTGGAGCTAGAAACACAAGCATTAGATATTACTGACTGTTGGAGCTAGAAAAACAAGCATTAGATATTACTGACTGTTGGAGCTAGAAACACAAGCATTAGATATTACTGACTGTTGTAGCTAGAAACACAAGCATTAGATATTACTGACTGTTGGAGCTAGAAACACAAGCATGAGATATTACTGACTGTTGGAGCTAGAAACACAAGCATTAGATATTACTGACTGTTGGAGCTAGAAACACAAGCATTAGATATTACTGACTGTTGGAGCTAGAAACACAAGCATTAGATATTACTGACTGTTGGAGCTAGAAACACAAGCATTAGATATTACTGAACTGTTGGAGCTAGAAACACAAGCATTAGATATTACTGACTGTTGGAGCTAGAAACACAAGCATTAGATATTACTGACTGTTGGAGCTAGAAACACAAGCATTATATATTACTGACTGTTGGAGCTAGAAACACAAGCATTAGATATTACTGACTGTTGGAGCTAGAAACACAAGCATTAGATATTACTGACTGTTGGAGCTAGAAACACAAGCATTAGATATTACTGACTGTTGGAGCTAGAAACACAAGCATTAGATATTACTGACTGTTGGAGCTAGAAACACAAGCATTAGATATTACTGACTGTTGGAGCTAGAAACACAAGCATTAGATATTACTGACTGTTGGAGCTAGAAACACAAGCATTAGATATTACTGAACTGTTGGAGCTAGAAACACAAGCATAAGATATTACTGACTGTTGGAGCTAGAAACACAAGCATTATATATTACTGACTGTTGGAGCTAGAAACACAAGCATTATATATTACTGACTGTTGGAGCTAGAAAAACAAGCATTAGATATTACTGACTGTTGGAGCTAGAAACACAAGCATTAGATATTACTGACTGTTGGAGCTAGAAAAACAAGCATTAGATATTACTGACTGTTGGAGCTAGAAACACAAGCATTAGATATTACTGACTGTTGTAGCTAGAAACACAAGCATTAGATATTACTGACTGTTGGAGCTAGAAACACAAGCATTAGATATTACTGACTGTTGGAGCTAGAAACACAAGCATTATATAGTACTGACTGTTGGAGCTAGAAACACAAGCATTAGATATTACTGACTGTTGGGGCTAGAAACACAAGCATTAGATATTACTGACTGTTGGAGCTAGAAACACAAGCATTAGATATTACTGAACTGTTGGAGCTAGAAACACAAGCATTAGATATTACTGACTGTTGGAGCTAGAAACACAAGCATGATATATTACTGACTGTTGGGGCTAGAAACACAAGCATTAGATATTACTGACTGTTGGAGCTAGAAACACAAGCATTAGATATTACTGACTGTTGGAGCTAGAAACACAAGCATTATATATTACTGACTGTTGGAGCTAGAAACACAAGCATTAGATATTACTGACTGTTGGAGCTAGAAACACAAGCATTAGATATTACTGACTGTTGGAGCTAGAAACACAAGCATGATATATTACTGACTGTTGGGGCTAGAAACACAAGCATTAGATATTACTGACTGTTGGAGCTAGAAACACAAGCATTAGATATTACTGACTGTTGGAGCTAGAAACACAAGCATTAGATATTACTGACTGTTGGAGCTAGAAACACAAGCATAAGATATTACTGACTGTTGGAGCTAGAAATACAATCATTAGATATTACTGACTGTTGGAGCTAGAAACACAAGCATTAGATATTACTGAACTGTTGGAGCTAGAAACACAAGCATTAGATATTACTGACTGTTGGAGCTAGAAACACAATCATTAGATATTACTGACTGTTGGAGCTAGAAACACAAGCATTAGATATTACTGAACTGTTGGAGCTAGAAACTCAAGCATTAGATATTACTGACTGTTGGAGCTAGAAACACAAACATTAGATATTACTGACTGTTGTAGCTAGAAACACAAGCATTAGATATTACTGACTGTTGGAGCTAGATACACAAGCATTAGATATTACTGACTGTTGGAGCTAGAAACACAAGCATTAGATATTACTGACTGTTGGAGCTAGAAACACAAGCATTAGATATTACTGACTGTTGGAGCTAGAAACACAAGCATTAGATATTACTGACTGTTGGAGCTAGAAACACAAGCATTAGATATTACTGACTGTTGGAGCTAGAAACACAAGCATAAGATATTACTGACTGTTGGAGCTAGAAACACAAGCATTAGATATTACTGACTGTTGGAGCTAGAAACACAAGCATTAGATATTACTGACTGTTGGAGCTAGAAACACAAGCATTAGATATTACTGACTGTTGGAGCTAGAAACACAAGCATTAGATATTACTGACTGTTGGAGCTAGAAACACAAGCATTAGATATTACTGACTGTTGGAGCTAGAAACACAAGCATTAGATATTACTGACTGTTGGAGCTAGAAACACAAGCATTAGATATTACTGACTGTTGGAGCTAGAAACACAAGCATTAGATATTACTGACTGTTGGAGCTAGAAACACAAGCATTATATATTACTGACTGTTGGAGCTAGAAACACAAGCATTATATATTACTGACTGTTGGAGCTAGAAACACAAGCATTATATATTACTGACTGTTGGAGCTAGAAACACAAGCATTATATATTACTGACTGTTGGAGCTAGAAACACAAGCATTAGATATTACTGACTGTTGGAGCTAGAAACACAAGCATTAGATATTACTGACTGTTGGAGCTAGAAACACAAGCATTAGATATTACTGACTGTTGGAGCTAGAAACACAAGCATTAGATATTACTGACTGTTGGAGCTAGAAACACAAGCATTAGATATTACTGACTGTTGGAGCTAGAAACACAAGCATTAGATATTACTGAACTGTTGGAGCTAGAAACACAAGCATTAGATATTACTGACTGTTGGAGCTAGAAACACAAGCATTATATATTACTGACTGTTGGAGCTAGAAACACAAGCATTATATATTACTGACTGTTGGAGCTAGAAACACAAGCATTAGATATTACTGACTGTTGGAGCTAGAAACACAAGCATTAGATATTACTGACTGTTGGAGCTAGAAACACAAGCATTAGATATTACTGACTGTTGGAGCTAGAAACACAAGCATTAGATATTACTGACTGTTGGAGCTAGAAACACAAGCATTAGATATTACTGACTGTTGGAGCTAGAAACACAAGCATTAGATATTACTGACTGTTGGGGCTAGAAACACAAGCATTAGATATTACTGACTGTTGGAGCTAGAAACACAAGCATTAGATATTACTGAACTGTTGGAGCTAGAAACACAAGCATTAGATATTACTGACTGTTGGAGCTAGAAACACAAGCATTAGATATTACTGAACTGTTGGAGCTAGAAACACAAGCATTAGATATTACTGACTGTTGGAGCTAGAAACACAAGCATTAGATATTACTGACTGTTGGAGCTAGAAACACAAGCATTAGATATTACTGACTGTTGGAGCTAGAAACACAAGCATTAGATATTACTGACTGTTGGAGCTAGAAACACAAGCATTAGATATTACTGACTGTTGGAGCTAGAAACACAAGCATTAGATATTACTGACTGTTGGAGCTAGAAACACAAGCATTAGATATTACTGACTGTTGGAGCTAGAAACACAAGCATAAGATATTACTGACTGTTGGAGCTAGAAACACAAGCATTAGATATTACTGACTGTTGGAGCTAGAAACACAAGCATTAGATATTACTGACTGTTGGAGCTAGAAACACAAGCATTAGATATTACTGAACTGTTGGAGCTAGAAACACAAGCATTAGATATTACTGACTGTTGGAGCTAGAAACACAAGCATTAGATATTACTGACTGTTGGAGCTAGAAACACAAGCATTAGATATTACTGACTGTTGGAGCTAGAAACACAAGCATTAGATATTACTGACTGTTGGGGCTAGAAACACAAGCATTAGATATTACTGACTGTTGGAGCTAGAAACACAAGCATTAGATATTACTGACTGTTGGAGCTAGAAACACAAGCATTAGATATTACTGACTGTTGGAGCTAGAAACACAAGCATTAGATATTACTGACTGTTGGAGCTAGAAACACAAGCATTAGATATTACTGACTGTTGGAGCTAGAAACACAAGCATAAGATATTACTGACTGTTGGAGCTAGAAACACAAGCATTAGATATTACTGACTGTTGGAGCTAGAAACACAAGCATTAGATATTACTGACTGTTGGAGCTAGAAACACAAGCATTAGATATTACTGAACTGTTGGAGCTAGAAACACAAGCATTAGATATTACTGACTGTTGGAGCTAGAAACACAAGCATTAGATATTACTGACTGTTGGAGCTAGAAACACAAGCATTAGATATTACTGAACTGTTGGAGCTAGAAACACAAGCATTAGATATTACTGACTGTTGGAGCTAGAAACACAAACATTAGATATTACTGACTGTTGGAGCTAGAAACACAAGCATTAGATATTACTGACTGTTGGAGCTAGAAACACAAGCATTAGATATTACTGACTGTTGGAGCTAGAAACACAAGCATTAGATATTACTGACTGTTGGAGCTAGAAACACAAGCATTAGATATTACTGACTGTTGGAGCTAGAAACACAAGCATTAGATATTACTGACTGTTGGAGCTAGAAACACAAGCATTAGATATTACTGACTGTTGGAGCTAGAAACACAAGCATTAGATATTATTGAACTGTTGGAGCTAGAAACACAAGCATTAGATATTACTGACTGTTGGAGCTAGAAACACAATCATTAGATATTACTGACTGTTGGAGCTAGAAACACAAGCATAAGATATTACTGACTGTTGGAGCTAGAAACACAAGCATTAGATATTACTGACTGTTGGAGCTAGAAACACAATCATGATATATTACTGACTGTTGGGGCTAGAAACACAAGCATTAGATATTACTGACTGTTGGAGCTAGAAACACAAGCATTATATATTACTGACTGTTGGAGCTAGAAACACAAGCATTATATATTACTGACTGTTGGAGCTAGAAACACAAGCATTAGATATTACTGACTGTTGGAGCTAGAAACACAAGCATTAGATATTACTGACTGTTGGAGCTAGAAACACAAACATTAGATATTACTGACTGTTGGAGCTAGAAACACAAGCATTAGATATTACTGAACTGTTGGAGCTAGAAACACAAGCATAAGATATTACTGACTGTTGGAGCTAGAAACACAAGCATTATATATTACTGACTGTTGGAGCTAGAAACACAAGCATAAGATATTACTGACTGTTGGAGCTAGAAACACAAGCATTATATATTACTGACTGTTGGAGCTAGAAACACAAGCATTATATATTACTGACTGTTGGAGCTAGAAAAACAAGCATTAGATATTACTGACTGTTGGAGCTAGAAACACAAGCATTAGATATTACTGACTGTTGTAGCTAGAAACACAAGCATTAGATATTACTGACTGTTGGAGCTAGAAACACAAGCATGAGATATTACTGACTGTTGGAGCTAGAAACACAAGCATTATATAGTACTGACTGTTGGAGCTAGAAACACAAGCATTAGATATTACTGACTGTTGGGGCTAGAAACACAAGCATTAGATATTACTGACTGTTGGAGCTAGAAACACAAGCATTAGATATTACTGAACTGTTGGAGCTAGAAACACAAGCATTAGATATTACTGACTGTTGGAGCTAGAAACACAAGCATGATATATTACTGACTGTTGGGGCTAGAAACACAAGCATTAGATATTACTGACTGTTGGAGCTAGAAACACAAGCATTAGATATTACTGACTGTTGGAGCTAGAAACACAAGCATTATATATTACTGACTGTTGGAGCTAGAAACACAAGCATTAGATATTACTGACTGTTGGAGCTAGAAACACAAGCATTAGATATTACTGACTGTTGGAGCTAGAAACACAAGCATGATATATTACTGACTGTTGGAGCTAGAAACACAAGCATTAGATATTACTGACTGTTGGAGCTAGAAACACAAGCATTAGATATTACTGACTGTTGGAGCTAGAAACACAAGCATTAGATATTACTGACTGTTGGAGCTAGAAACACAAGCATAAGATATTACTGACTGTTGGAGCTAGAAACACAAGCATTAGATATTACTGACTGTTGGAGCTAGAAACACAAGCATTAGATATTACTGAACTGTTGGAGCTAGAAACACAAGCATTAGATATTACTGACTGTTGGAGCTAGAAACACAAGCATTAGATATTACTGACTGTTGGAGCTAGAAACACAAGCATTAGATATTACTGAACTGTTGGAGCTAGAAACACAAGCATTAGATATTACTGACTGTTGGAGCTAGAAACACAAGCATTAGATATTACTGACTGTTGGAGCTAGAAACACAAGCATTAGATATTACTGACTGTTGGAGCTAGAAACACAAGCATTAGATATTACTGACTGTTGGAGCTAGAAACACAAGCATTAGATATTACTGACTGTTGGAGCTAGAAACACAAGCATTAGATATTACTGACTGTTGGAGCTAGAAACACAAGCATTAGATATTACTGACTGTTGGAGCTAGAAACACAAGCATAAGATATTACTGACTGTTGGAGCTAGGAACACAAGCATAAGATATTACTGACTGTTGGAGCTAGAAACACAAGCATTAGATATTACTGACTGTTGGAGCTAGAAACACAAGCATTAGATATTATTGAACTGTTGGAGCTAGAAACACAAGCATTAGATATTACTGACTGTTGGAGCTAGAAACACAATCATTAGATATTACTGACTGTTGGGGCTAGAAACACAAGCATTATATATTACTGACTGTTGGAGCTAGAAACACAAGCATTATATATTACTGACTGTTGGGGCTAGAAACACAAGCATTAGATATTACTGACTGTTGGAGCTAGATACACAAGCATTAGATATTACTGACTGTTGGAGCTAGAAACACAAGCATTAGATATTACTGACTGTTGGAGCTAGAAACACAAGCATTAGATATTACTGACTGTTGGAGCTAGAAACACAAGCATTAGATATTACTGACTGTTGGAGCTAGAAACACAAGCATTAGATATTACTGACTGTTGGAGCTAGAAACACAAGCATTAGATATTACTGACTGTTGGAGCTAGAAACACAAGCATTAGATATTACTGACTGTTGGAGCTAGAAACACAAGCATTAGATATTACTGACTGTTGGAGCTAGAAACACAAGCATAAGATATTACTGACTGTTGGAGCTAGAAACACAAGCATAAGATATTACTGACTGTTGGAGCTAGAAATACAATCATTAGATATTACTGACTGTTGGAGCTAGAAACACAAGCATTAGATATTATTGAACTGTTGGAGCTAGAAACACAAGCATTAGATATTACTGACTGTTGGAGCTAGAAACACAAGCATAAGATATTACTGACTGTTGGAGCTAGAAACACAAGCATAAGATATTACTGACTGTTGGAGCTAGAAATACAATCATTAGATATTACTGAACTGTTGGAGCTAGAAACACAAGCATAAGATATTACTGACTGTTGGAGCTAGAAATACAATCATTAGATATTACTGACTGTTGGAGCTAGAAACACAAGCATTAGATATTATTGAACTGTTGGAGCTAGAAACACAAGCATTAGATATTACTGACTGTTGGAGCTAGAAACACAATCATTAGATATTACTGACTGTTGGAGCTAGAAACACAAGCATAAGATATTACTGACTGTTGGAGCTAGAAACACAAGCATAAGATATTACTGACTGTTGGAGCTAGAAATACAATCATGATATATTACTGACTCTTGGGGCTAGAAACACAAGCATTAGATATTACTGACTGTTGGAGCTAGAAACACAAGCATTAGATATTACTGACTGTTGGAGCTAGAAATACAATCATGATATATTACTGACTCTTGGGGCTAGAAACACAAGCATTAGATATTACTGACTGTTGGAGCTAGAAACACAAGCATTATATATTACTGACTGTTGGAGCTAGAAACACAAGCATTATATATTACTGACTGTTGGAGCTAGAAACACAAGCATTAGATATTACTGACTGTTGGAGCTAGAAACACAAGCATTAGATATTACTGACTGTTGGAGCTAGAAACACAAACATTAGATATTACTGACTGTTGGAGCTAGAAACACAAGCATTAGATATTACTGAACTGTTGGAGCTAGAAACACAAGCATAAGATATTACTGACTGTTGGAGCTAGAAACACAAGCATTATATATTACTGACTGTTGGAGCTAGAAACACAAGAATAAGATATTACTGACTGTTGGAGCTAGAAACACAAGCATTATATATTACTGACTGTTGGAGCTAGAAACACAAGCATTATATATTACTGACTGTTGGAGCTAGAAAAACAAGCATTAGATATTACTGACTGTTGGAGCTAGAAACACAAGCATTAGATATTACTGACTGTTGTAGCTAGAAACACAAGCATTAGATATTACTGACTGTTGGAGCTAGAAACACAAGCATGAGATATTACTGACTGTTGGAGCTAGAAACACAAGCATTATATAGTACTGACTGTTGGAGCTAGAAACACAAGCATTAGATATTACTGACTGTTGGAGCTAGAAACACAAGCATTAGATATTACTGACTGTTGGAGCTAGAAACACAAGCATTAGATATTACTGACTGTTGGAGCTAGAAACACAAGCATTAGATATTACTGACTGTTGGAGCTAGAAACACAAGCATTAGATATTACTGACTGTTGGAGCTAGAAACACAAGCATTAGATATTACTGAACTGTTGGAGCTAGAAACACAAGCATAAGATATTACTGACTGTTGGAGCTAGAAACACAAGCATTATATATTACTGACTGTTGGAGCTAGAAACACAAGCATAAGATATTACTGACTGTTGGAGCTAGAAACACAAGCATTATATATTACTGACTGTTGGAGCTAGAAACACAAGCATTATATATTACTGACTGTTGGAGCTAGAAACACAAGCATTAGATATTACTGACTGTTGGAGCTAGAAACACAAGCATTAGATATTACTGACTGTTGGAGCTAGAAACACAAGCATTAGATATTACTGACTGTTGGAGCTAGAAACACAAGCATGAGATATTACTGACTGTTGGAGCTAGAAACACAAGCATTATATATTACTGACTGTTGGAGCTAGAAACACAAGCATTAGATATTACTGACTGTTGGGGCTAGAAACACAAGCATTAGATATTACTGACTGTTGGAGCTAGAAACACAAGCATTAGATATTACTGAACTGTTGGAGCTAGAAACACAAGCATTAGATATTACTGACTGTTGGAGCTAGAAACACAAGCATGATATATTACTGAACTGTTGGAGCTAGAAACACAAGCATTAGATATTACTGACTGTTGGAGCTAGAAACACAAGCATTAGATATTACTGACTGTTGGAGCTAGAAACACAAGCATTAGATATTACTGACTGTTGGAGCTAGAAACACAAGCATTAGATATTACTGACTGTTGGAGCTAGAAACACAAGCATTAGATATTACTGACTGTTGGAGCTAGAAACACAAGCATTAGATATTACTGACTGTTGGAGCTAGAAACACAAGCATTAGATATTACTGACTGTTGGAGCTAGAAACACAAGCATTAGATATTACTGACTGTTGGAGCTAGAAACACAAGCATTAGATATTACTGACTGTTGGAGCTAGAAACACAAGCATAAGATATTACTGACTGTTGGAGCTAGAAACACAATCATTAGATATTACTGACTGTTGGAGCTAGAAACACAAGCATTAGATATTACTGAACTGTTGGAGCTAGAAACACAAGCATTAGATATTACTGACTGTTGGAGCTAGAAACACAATCATTAGATATTACTGACTGTTGGAGCTAGAAACACAAGCATTAGATATTACTGAACTGTTGGAGCTAGAAACACAAGCATTAGATATTACTGACTGTTGGAGCTAGAAACACAAGCATTAGATATTACTGACTGTTGGAGCTAGAAACACAAGCATTAGATATTACTGACTGTTGGAGCTAGAAACACAAGCATTAGATATTACTGACTGTTGGAGCTAGAAACACAAGCATTAGATATTACTGACTGTTGGAGCTAGAAACACAAGCATTAGATATTACTGACTGTTGGAGCTAGAAACACAAGCATTAGATATTACTGACTGTTGGAGCTAGAAACACAAGCATAAGATATTACTGACTGTTGGAGCTAGAAACACAAGCATAAGATATTACTGACTGTTGGAGCTAGAAACACAAGCATTAGATATTACTGACTGTTGGAGCTAGAAACACAAGCATTAGATATTACTGAACTGTTGGAGCTAGAAACACAAGCATTAGATATTACTGACTGTTGGAGCTAGAAACACAAGCATTAGATATTACTGACTGTTGGAGCTAGATACACAAGCATTAGATATTACTGACTGTTGGAGCTAGAAACACAAGCATTAGATATTACTGACTGTTGGAGCTAGAAACACAAGCATTAGATATTACTGACTGTTGGAGCTAGAAACACAAGCATTAGATATTACTGACTGTTGGAGCTAGAAACACAAGCATTAGATATTACTGACTGTTGGAGCTAGAAACACAAGCATTAGATATTACTGACTGTTGGAGCTAGAAACACAAGCATTAGATATTACTGACTGTTGGAGCTAGAAACACAAGCATTAGATATTACTGACTGTTGGAGCTAGAAACACAAGCATTAGATATTACTGACTGTTGGAGCTAGAAACACAAGCATTAGATATTACTGACTGTTGGAGCTAGAAACACAAGCATTAGATATTACTGAACTGTTGGAGCTAGAAACACAAGCATTAGATATTACTGACTGTTGGAGCTAGAAACACAAGCATTAGATATTACTGACTGTTGGAGCTAGAAACACAAGCATTAGATATTACTGAACTGTTGGAGCTAGAAACACAAGCATTAGATATTACTGACTGTTGGAGCTAGAAACACAAGCATTAGATATTACTGACTGTTGGAGCTAGAAACACAAGCATTAGATATTACTGACTGTTGGAGCTAGAAACACAAGCATTAGATATTACTGACTGTTGGAGCTAGAAACACAAGCATTAGATATTACTGACTGTTGGAGCTAGAAACACAAGCATTAGATATTACTGACTGTTGGAGCTAGAAACACAAGCATTAGATATTACTGACTGTTGGAGCTAGAAACACAAGCATTAGATATTACTGACTGTTGGAGCTAGAAACACAAGCATTAGATATTACTGACTGTTGGAGCTAGAAACACAAGCATTAGATATTACTGAACTGTTGGAGCTAGAAACACAAGCATTAGATATTACTGACTGTTGGAGCTAGAAACACAAGCATTAGATATTACTGACTGTTGGAGCTAGAAACACAAGCATTAGATATTACTGACTGTTGGAGCTAGAAACACAAGCATTAGATATTACTGAACTGTTGGAGCTAGAAACACAAGCATTAGATATTACTGACTGTTGGAGCTAGAAACACAAGCATTAGATATTACTGACTGTTGGAGCTAGAAACACAAGCATTAGATATTACTGAACTGTTGGAGCTAGAAACACAAGCATTAGATATTACTGACTGTTGGAGCTAGAAACACAAGCATTAGATATTACTGACTGTTGGAGCTAGAAACACAAGCATTAGATATTACTGACTGTTGGAGCTAGAAACACAAGCATTAGATATTACTGACTGTTGGAGCTAGAAACACAAGCATTAGATATTACTGACTGTTGGAGCTAGAAACACAAGCATTAGATATTACTGACTGTTGGAGCTAGAAACACAAGCATTAGATATTACTGAACTGTTGGAGCTAGAAACACAAGCATTAGATATTACTGACTGTTGGAGCTAGAAACACAAGCATTAGATATTACTGACTGTTGGAGCTAGAAACACAAGCATTAGATATTACTGACTGTTGGAGCTAGAAACACAAGCATTAGATATTACTGACTGTTGGAGCTAGAAACACAATCATTAGATATTACTGACTGTTGGAGCTAGAAACACAAGCATTAGATATTACTGAACTGTTGGAGCTAGAAACACAAGCATTAGATATTACTGACTGTTGGAGCTAGAAACACAAGCATTAGATATTACTGACTGTTGGAGCTAGAAACACAAGCATTAGATATTACTGACTGTTGGAGCTAGAAACACAAGCATTAGATATTACTGACTGTTGGAGCTAGAAACACAAGCATAAGATATTACTGACTGTTGGAGCTAGAAACACAAGCATTAAGATATTACTGACTGTTGGAGCTAGAAATACAATCATTAGATATTACTGACTGTTGGAGCTAGAAACACAAGCATTAGATATTATTGAACTGTTGGAGCTAGAAACACAAGCATTAGATATTACTGACTGTTGGAGCTAGAAACACAAGCATTAGATATTACTGACTGTTGGAGCTAGAAACACAAGCATAAGATATTACTGACTGTTGGAGCTAGAAACACAAGCATTAAGATATTACTGACTGTTGGAGCTAGAAACACAATCATTAGATATTACTGAACTGTTGGAGCTAGAAACACAAGCATTAGATATTACTGACTGTTGGAGCTAGAAACACAAGCATTAGATATTACTGACTGTTGGAGCTAGAAACACAAGCATTAGATATTACTGACTGTTGGAGCTAGAAACACAAGCATTAGATATTATTGAACTGTTGGAGCTAGAAACACAAGCATTAGATATTACTGACTGTTGGAGCTAGAAACACAATCATTAGATATTACTGACTGTTGGAGCTAGAAACACAAGCATTAGATATTACTGAACTGTTGGAGCTAGAAACACAAGCATTAGATATTACTGACTGTTGGAGCTAGAAACACAAGCATTAGATATTACTGACTGTTGGAGCTAGAAACACAAGCATTAGATATTACTGACTGTTGGAGCTAGAAACACAAGCATTAGATATTACTGACTGTTGGAGCTAGATACACAAGCATTAGATATTACTGACTGTTGGAGCTAGAAACACAAGCATTAGATATTACTGACTGTTGGAGCTAGAAACACAAGCATTAAGATATTACTGACTGTTGGAGCTAGAAACACAAGCATTAGATATTACTGACTGTTGGAGCTAGAAATACAATCATTAGATATTACTGACTGTTGGAGCTAGAAACACAAGCATTAGATATTATTGAACTGTTGGAGCTAGAAACACAAGCATTAGATATTACTGACTGTTGGAGCTAGAAACACAAGCATTAGATATTACTGACTGTTGGAGCTAGAAACACAAGCATAAGATATTACTGACTGTTGGAGCTAGAAACACAAGCATAAGATATTACTGACTGTTGGAGCTAGAAATACAATCATTAGATATTACTGAACTGTTGGAGCTAGAAACTCAAGCATTTGATATTACTGACTGTTGGAGCTAGAAACACAAACATTAGATATTACTGACTGTTGGAGCTAGAAAAACAAGCATTAGATATTACTGACTGTTGGAGCTAGAAACACAAGCATTAGATATTATTGAACTGTTGGAGCTAGAAACACAAGCATTAGATATTACTGACTGTTGGAGCTAGAAACACAATCATTAGATATTACTGACTGTTGGAGCTAGAAACACAAGCATTAGATATTACTGAACTGTTGGAGCTAGAAACTCAAGCATTAGATATTACTGACTGTTGGAGCTAGAAACACAAACATTAGATATTACTGACTGTTGTAGCTAGAAACACAAGCATTAGATATTACTGACTGTTGGAGCTAGATACACAAGCATTAGATATTACTGACTGTTGGAGCTAGAAACACAAGCATTAGATATTACTGACTGTTGGAGCTAGAAACACAAGCATTAGATATTACTGACTGTTGGAGCTAGAAACACAAGCATTAGATATTACTGACTGTTGGAGCTAGAAACACAAGCATAAGATATTACTGACTGTTGGAGCTAGAAACACAAGCATAAGATATTACTGACTGTTGGAGCTAGAAATACAATCATTAGATATTACTGACTGTTGGAGCTAGAAACACAAGCATTAGATATTATTGAACTGTTGGAGCTAGAAACACAAGCATTAGATATTACTGACTGTTGGAGCTAGAAACACAATCATTAGATATTACTGACTGTTGGAGCTAGAAACACAAGCATTAGATATTACTGAACTGTTGGAGCTAGAAACACAAGCATTAGATATTACTGACTGTTGGAGCTAGAAACACAAGCATAAGATATTACTGACTGTTGGAGCTAGAAACACAAGCATAAGATATTACTGACTGTTGGAGCTAGAAATACAATCATTAGATATTACTGACTGTTGGAGCTAGAAACACAAGCATTAGATATTATTGAACTGTTGGAGCTAGAAACACAAGCATTAGATATTACTGACTGTTGGAGCTAGAAACACAATCATTAGATATTACTGACTGTTGGAGCTAGAAACACAAGCATAAGATATTACTTACTGTTGGAGCTAGAAACACAAGCATAAGATATTACTGACTGTTGGAGCTAGAAATACAATCATTAGATATTACTGAACTGTTGGAGCTAGAAACTCAAGCATTAGATATTACTGACTGTTGGAGCTAGAAACACAAACATTAGATATTACTGACTGTTGGAGCTAGAAAAACAAGCATTAGATATTACTGACTGTTGGAGCTAGAAACACAAGCATTAGATATTATTGAACTGTTGGAGCTAGAAACACAAGCATTAGATATTACTGACTGTTGGAGCTAGAAACACAATCATTAGATATTACTGACTGTTGGAGCTAGAAACACAAGCATTAGATATTACTGAACTGTTGGAGCTAGAAACTCAAGCATTAGATATTACTGACTGTTGGAGCTAGAAACACAAACATTAGATATTACTGACTGTTGTAGCTAGAAACACAAGCATTAGATATTACTGACTGTTGGAGCTAGATACACAAGCATTAGATATTACTGACTGTTGGAGCTAGAAACACAAGCATTAGATATTACTGACTGTTGGAGCTAGAAACACAAGCATTAGATATTACTGACTGTTGGAGCTAGAAACACAAGCATTAGATATTACTGACTGTTGGAGCTAGAAACACAAGCATAAGATATTACTGACTGTTGGAGCTAGAAACACAAGCATAAGATATTACTGACTGTTGGAGCTAGAAATACAATCATTAGATATTACTGACTGTTGGAGCTAGAAACACAAGCATTAGATATTATTGAACTGTTGGAGCTAGAAACACAAGCATTAGATATTACTGACTGTTGGAGCTAGAAACACAATCATTAGATATTACTGACTGTTGGAGCTAGAAACACAAGCATAAGATATTACTGACTGTTGGAGCTAGAAACACAAGCATAAGATATTACTGACTGTTGGAGCTAGAAATACAATCATTAGATATTACTGAACTGTTGGAGCTAGAAACTCAAGCATTAGATATTACTGACTGTTGGAGCTAGAAACACAAACATTAGATATTACTGACTGTTGGAGCTAGAAACACAAGCATTATATATTACTGACTGTTGGAGCTAGAAACACAATCATTAGATATTACTGACTGTTGGGGCTAGAAACACAAGCATTGGATATTACTGACTGTTGGAGCTAGAAACACAAACATTAGATATTACTGACTGTTGGAGCTAGAAACACAATCATTAGATATTACTGACTGTTGGAGCTAGAAACACAAACATTAGATATTACTGACTGTTGGAGCTAGAAACACAAGCATTAGATATTATTGAACTGTTGGAGCTAGAAACACAAACATTAGATATTACTGACTGTTGGAGCTAGAAACACAAGCATTAGATATTACTGACTGTTGGAGCTAGAAACACAAACATTAGATATTACTGAAATGCAGCTGCCTCCGATTAAGACGAGGGGTGTTGGTCTGTGCCTATTTGTCAATAACAGCTGGTGCACTAAATTTACTATTAAGGAAGTCTCAAGTTCTTGCTCGCCTCAAGTAGATTATCTCATGATAATCTGTGGACCACACTATTAACCAAGCGAGTTTTAATCTATATTTTTCGCAGCTGTCTATTTACCACCACAAACCGATGCTGGCACTAAGACGACACTCAACCAGCTGTATAAGGCCATAAGCAAACAAGAAAATGCTCACCCAGAGGCGGCGCTCCTAGTGGCCAGGCAATGTAATGCAGGGAAACTTTAATCCGTTTTTCCTCATTTCTACCAGCGTGGTACATGTGCAACCAGAGGAAAGATAAGTCCTAGACCACTGCGCCCGTGCAGCGACTACCGGGGTCTCAACGACATAACGGTGAAGAACCACTACCCCTCTTCTCCTCGGCCTTCGAGCCGCTCCAAGGGGCCACCGTGTTTTCCAAGCTGGACCTACGGAACGCCTACCACCTGGTGCGGATACGGGAAGGGGACGAGTGGAAGACCGCCTTCAACCCGGCCAGCAGTCACTACGAGTATCTTGTCATGCAATTTGGCCTTACCAATGCCCCAGCTGTGTTCTTGGCTCTGGTTAATGATGTCTTGTTTACCCGTGTGCTGACGCTGCTCCTGTCCTGTTACCTGCTTCTCATCTCCAGCGTTGGTCCTTACAGAATGCAGAAGCCATCATACGAATCGGGGATTGCTGAGGTTTCGGTTGGTGGTGACGTCGGGTCCGGGGCCCGACACCGATGAAACCGGGGGTGCCTAAGCCAGCTCGTCGGGCTGTCACGCCCTTGCTGGCTCGAGAGGTTTCTTACCCCGGTTGGCTCGGAAGGTGCCCATCCCACGTCTGGCCTCAGTAGAAGTTCCTAGATTTTATACTAGGAACTTCGACAACTTCTTTTAGATTTAATACTAGGAACTTCGACAACTTCTTTTAGATTTAATACCAGGAACTTCGACAACTTCTTTTAGATTTAATACTAGGAACTCCTACTACTTTATATTAGATTTTATACTAGGAACTTCTACTACTTTATATTAGATTTTATACTAGGAACTTCTACTACTTTATATTAGATTTTATACTAGGAACTTCTACTACTTTATATTAGATTTTATACTAGGAACTTCTACTACTTTATATTAGATTTTATACTAGGAACTTCGACAACTTCTTTTAGATTTTATACTAGGAACTTCTACTACTTTATTTGAGATTTTATACTAGGAACTTCGACAACTTTATATTAGATTTTATACCAGGAACTTCTACTACTTTATATTAGATTTTATACCAGGAACTTCTACTACTTTATTTTAGATTTAATACTAGGAACTCCTACTACTTTATTTGAGATTTTATACCAGGAACTTCTACTACTTTATTTTAGATTTAATACTAGGAACTCCTACTACTTTATTTGAGATTTTATACCAGGAACTTCTACTTCTTTTAGATTTAATACTAGGAACCTCTACTACTTTATTTTAGATTTTATACTAGGAACTTCTACTACTTTATTTGAGATTTTATACTAGGAACTTCTAATACTTTATTTTAGATTTAATACTAGGAACTTCTACTACTTTATATTATATTTTATACTAGGAACTTCTACTACTTTATATTAGATTTTATACTAGTAACTTCTACTACTTTATTTGAGATTTTATACTAGGAACTTCTAATACTTTATTTTAGATTTAATACTAGGAACTTCTACTACTTTATATTAGATTTTATACTAGTAACTTCTACTACTTTATTTTAGATTTAATACTAGGAACTTCTACTACTTTATTTGAGATTTTATACTAGGAACTTCTAATACTTTATTTTAGATTTAATACTAGTAACCTTTACTACTTTATATTAGATTTTATACTAGGAACTTCTACTACTTTTAGATTTTAAACCAGGAACTTCTAATTCTTTTAGATTTTACACTAGTAACCTCTACTACTTTATATTAGATTTTATACTGGGAACTTCTACTACTTTATTTTAGATTTTATACTAGGAACTTCTACTACTTTATTTGAGAATTTATACTAGGAACTTCTACTTCTTTTAGATTTTATACTAGGAACTTCTAATTCTTTTAGATTTTATACCAGGAACTTCTACTTTTTTTAGATTTTACACTAGTAACTTCTACTACTTTATTTTAGATTTTATACTAGGAACTTCTACTTCTTTTAGATTTTATATTAGGAACTTCTACTTATTTTATGCTATTGTTCTACATTGTGTACAAGTGGAGTGTTTGATATATTAATGATATATTATTGTGATGATGCTGATATGCACAACAATGTGAGTCCAAAAATGTATTGTATGCGAGCTTTCATTGTCTGCTTATATGCCCCCTTTATTTATCCTACAGTTCTGACTTGGTGTACAGGGAGAATACTGTAAGAACGGTCCATGTTCTGAATTATGTTGCTGTGTATTTCAAAAGTGCTGAACAAATAGTTATATTGACTACGTCTGTCCTAGCTCGCTCATTAATGTCTTAATCAAACTTACAGATTGCCTCTTATCCGCTCATCATCCCCTTATACCATAGTTTGTACATCTCAATTGTCAGTAGAAACCCCATTTGTTTAAACAAGTCAGCCATATCAGCTGTTTTTTTAAAAGGCAGTAAATGAGGCTGAATGAACTGTTTCGCTGCCAGACAAGGCTCCGCTGATAGCCAGGTGTAGCGGTGGTAAGGTGTTGGGACTCTGCTGTTGGGACAGCTTGATGTGGGTCCTAACAGTTTGTGGGCACTGTTTGTCACCGCTATAATGCAATTAATGTATTGTTCAGTGTTGTGTTGTTGGCTTAGCTAGCAGGCATCCCACTTTTTTTTTGCCCCAACAAGATTTACATGCTAAAATCGCCACTGGCTATATCAGGGAAAATCAAGGGTTGTCTGACTGTCTGTCTGTCTGTCTGTCTGCCTGCCTGTCTGTCTGACTGCCTGTCTGCCTGACTGTCTGTCTGACTGTCCCCAAATTTGTATTTATATAAAAAAATATCTATGCAAATACTTTCCCTGTTTCCCTCCAACACAACCGACGCTGACACATGCACAGGAAATGGTTTTACAGAGTTTTAATGTATGATTATGTTGGTGTACATCAGTACACTAACAGCACTCAGTACATCAGGAAACAAAATGTATTCTGGGTGTAAGACTGCTCAAGAGACAGATGGAGAGAGATGGGGGAGAGATGGGGAGGTAGAAATATTTACTAGTCAACCTGTGTGTGATTCTATTGGGCAGCTGAAGAGGGTTTTCTCTCTCCCTGGCTAACTGTTCTCTCTCCAGCCGAGGTGTTCCCTCTAGGGGCTGATCTCTCTCCAGCCGAGGTGTTCCCTCTAGGGGCTGTTCTCTCTCCAGCCGAGGTGTTCCCTCTAGGGGCTGTTCTCTCTCCAGCCGAGGTGTTCCCTCTAGGGGCTGTTCTCTCTCCAGCCGAGGTGTTCCCTCTAGGGGCTGTTCTCTCTCCAGCCGAGGTGTTCTCTCTAGGGGCTGTTCTCTCTCCAGCCGAGGTGTTCCCTCTAGGGGCTGTTCTCTCTCCAGCCGAGGTGTTCCCTCTAGGGGCTGTTCTCTCTCCAGCCGAGGTGTTCCTTCTAGTGGCTGCTCTCTCCTCTTGCTGTGTGTCAGGGTGGGAGACTGCTCTCTCTCTCTCTGAGGCTTGAGTCAAAGGTCTCTCCCCACGACCTGATTGTCCGGTGACTGGTCTTTCTCCTGTGACTGGTCTCTCTGAGGTTGGGGCATTGCAGGTCTGTATGTGGAACAAAGAGAATGAGGGAGAAGAAAATAGAAGAGAGGAGAAAGAAGAGAGGATGGGAGAGCATAAAGGAGCAGAGAGGAGAGCATAAAGGAGGAGAGAGGAGAGGAGAGAGGATGGAGGAGAGAGGAGAGAGGATGGGAGAGCATAAAGGAGCAGAGAGGAGAGGTGAGGAGAACATAAAGGAGAAGAGAGGATAAAGGAGAGGAGAGAGGATAAGTTAGAGGATAAAGAAGATGAGATGATAAAGGAGAGGAGATGAGAGAGGAGAGCATTAAGGAGGAGAGAGGAGAGCATAAAGGACGGTAGAGTGAGGAGAGGAGAGCATAAAGGAGAGGAGAGAAGAGAGAATAAAGGAGAGGAGAGAGAAGGAGGAGGGAGGAGAGGATAAAGGACAGGAGAGAGGAGGAGGGAGGAGAGGAGAGCATAAAGGAGAGGAGAGGATAGAGGAGAGGAGATCATTAAGGAGAAGAGAGGAGATGAGTAAGGAGAGAGGAGAGAATAAAGGATGAAGAGAGGAGATCATAAAGGAGAGGAGATGATAAAGGAGAGGAGAGCATGAAGGAGAAGAGAGGAGGGGAGAGAGGAGAGCATGAAGGAGAAGAGAGGAGAGCATGAAGGAGAAGAGAGGAGAGAGGAGAGCATGAAGGAGAAGAGAAAGGAGAGAATGAAATACGGAAGAGGGGATAGCAGAGGAGGGGGAAAGAGAGGAGAGAGAGTGTGTCTAACCTGATCCTCTTCCGTCTGGCCGTCTGCGGCTGGAGTGGTGGTGGTTTTGGCAGCCCTGTGTGTGTGGATGTCCAGTCCGGAGTGTGTGTGCGAGTGTGTGTATGTGTGTGTGAGACGCTGTCTGCCCTCCTCCGAGCGAGCCGTGGGGTTGATGGAAGCAGGAGGGAGATGAGCAGGCAGCTCCCATGTCCCCTTAAAATCTGGCCACGCACTGCCACGCTACACGCACACACATAATTACGCACAGACAGACATTCATTAGCACAGAAATATACAGGCCTCTGTGTGTGTACATGTGTGTGTGTTGTTCACTAACCTTAGCCTTCACTCCTGGTAGGAGATGTCCACGGTCACTGGCGATGAAGATGGTGTGACCCTCTGCTGCTGAGGGCCTCTACACACACACACACACACACACACACACACACACACACACACACACACACACACACACACACACACACACACACACACACACACACACACACACACACACACACACACACACACACACACACACACACACACACACACACACACACACACACACACGGGCAGCAGGGTAGCCTAGTGGTTAGAGAGTTGGACTAGTAACTGAAAGGTTTCTAGACTGAATCCCCAGAGCTGACAAGGTCTGTCGGTTCTGCCCCTGAACAAGGCAGTTAACCCACTGTTCCTAGGCCGTCGTTGTGAATAATAATTTGTTCTTAACTGACTTGCCTGGTTAAATAAAGGTAAAATAAAAACACAGTTGATTTCAACTAAGTTCAACTCATGGAGAGAATCTAACACTATTTGTATATTTGTCTTGAACAATTCCCAAACAACACGTACCGTTAGCCAGGGACCTACCGTAACTTACCTCCTTGAAACGCTTCGGCACGGTCCAATTTAGCAGTTTCTGCGCGTTGAAAGCGTTTTCGTACTAAAACACACAACAACACGTGCTTTAATGCTCTACACAATAAACCAAAAATAAACCCCCGAACAAAAAAAAGTGTGTTTTTCTATTTAATGAACGTGTTTACCTGGTTAGCGGAGTAACCGGACGACATCGTGACGGAGCGGCTCGGTGTTGTGGACCGGGCGCTTAGCAACACCGCGGTATCACGGGAGGGTCCCCGACTGGCTGGGGTTAACGCTTATTCTTCGTCATTTAACATCCAAACACTTCTCTCTGTCACAAGTTGAGCTGTTACAATACCCATTACATCAACATCGGTACAATCACACCACCACTGTCTGTTGTTTAGAGCCCCTGCTGAGCCAGTAGGAGTGGAGCCAGCCCTACCAGTAGAGGGACATCCAGCTGGCCAGACCTGCAGCGGCACCACAGGACAACAACAGCGTGTTTAGAGCCCCTGCTGAGCCAGTAGGAGTGGAGCCAGCCCTACCAGTAGAGGGACATCCAGCTGGCCAGACCTGCAGCGGCACCACAGGACAACAACAGCGTGTTTAGAGCCCCTGCTGAGCCAGTAGGAGTGGAGCCAGCCCTACCAGTAGAGGGACATCCAGCTGGCCAGACCTGCAGCGGCACCACAGGACAACAACAGCGTGTTTAGAGCCCCTGCTGAGCCAGTAGGAGTGGAGCCAGCCCTACCAGTAGAGGGACATCCAGCTGGCCGGACCTGCAGCGGCACCACAGGACAACAACAGCGTGTTTAGAGCCCCTGCTGAGCCAGTAGGAGTGGAGCCAGCCCTACCAGTAGAGGGACATCCAGCTGGCCAGACCTGCAGCGGCACCACAGGACAACAACAGCGTGTTTAGAGCCCCTGCTGAGCCAGTAGGAGTGGAGCCAGCCCTACCAGTAGAGGGACATCCAGCTGGCCGGACCTGCAGCGGCATCACAGGACAACAACAGCGTGTTTAGAGCCCCTGCTGAGCCAGTAGGAGTGGAGCCAGCCCTACCAGTAGAGGGACATCCAGCTGGCCGGGACCTGCAGCGGCACCACAGGACAACAACAGCGTGTTTAGAGCCCCCTGCTGAGCCAGTAGGAGTGGAGCCAGCCCTACCAGTAGAGGGACATCCAGCTGGCCAGACCTGCAGCGGAACCACAGGACAACAACAGCGTGTTTAGAGCCCCTGCTGAGCCAGTAGGAGTGGAGCCAGCCCTACCAGTAGAGGGACATCCAGCTGGCCAGACCTGCAGCGGCACCACAGGACAACAACAGCGTGTTTAGAGCCCCTGCTGAGCCAGTAGGAGTGGAGCCAGCCCTACCAGTAGAGGGACATCCAGCTGGCCAGACCTGCAGCGGCACCACAGGACAACAACAGCGTGTTTAGAGCCCCTGCTGAGCCAGTAGGAGTGGAGCCAGCCCTACCAGTAGAGGGACATCCAGCTGGCCGGACCTGCAGCGGCACCACAGGACAACAACAGCGTGTTTAGAGCCCCTGCTGAGCCAGTAGGAGTGGAGCCAGCCCTACCAGTAGAGGGACATCCAGCTGGCCGGACCTGCAGCGGCACCACAGGACAACAACAGCGTGTTTAGAGCCCCTGCTGAGCCAGTAGGAGTGGAGCCAGCCCTACCAGTAGAGGGACATCCAGCTGGCCGGACCTGCAGCGGCACCACAGGACAACAACAGCGTGTTTAGAGCCCCTGCTGAGCCAGTAGGAGTGGAGCCAGCCCTACCAGTAGAGGGACATCCAGCTGGCCAGACCTGCAGCGGCACCACAGGACAACAACAGCGTGTTTAGAGCCCCTGCTGAGCCAGTAGGAGTGGAGCCAGCCCTACCAGTAGAGGGACATCCAGCTGGCCAGACCTGCAGCGGCACCACAGGACAACAACAGCGTGTTTAGAGCCCCTGCTGAGCCAGTAGGAGTGGAGCCAGCCCTACCAGTAGAGGGACATCCAGCTGGCCAGACCTGCAGCAGCACCACAGGACAACAACAGCGTGTTTAGAGCCCCTGCTGAGCCAGTAGGAGTGGAGCCAGCCCTACCAGTAGAGGGACATCCAGCTGGCCGGACCTGCAGCGGCACCACAGGACAACAACAGCGTGTTTAGAGCCCCTGCTGAGCCAGTAGGAGTGGAGCCAGCCCTACCAGTAGAGGGACATCCAGCTGGCCGGACCTGCAGCGGCACCACAGGACAACAACAGCGTGTTTAGAGCCCCTGCTGAGCCAGTAGGAGTGGAGCCAGCCCTACCAGTAGAGGGACATCCAGCTGGCCGGACCTGCAGCGGCACCACAGGACAACAACAGCGTGTTTAGAGCCCCTGCTGAGCCAGTAGGAGTGGAGCCAGCCCTACCAGTAGAGGGACATCCAGCTGGCCAGACCTGCAGCGGCACCACAGGACAACAACAGCGTGTTTAGAGCCCCTGCTGAGCCAGTAGGAGTGGAGCCAGCCCTACCAGTAGAGGGACATCCAGCTGGCCAGACCTGCAGCGGCACCACAGGACAACAACAGCGTGTTTAGAGCCCCTGCTGAGCCAGTAGGAGTGGAGCCAGCCCTACCAGTAGAGGGACATCCAGCTGGCCGGACCTGCAGCGGCACCACAGGACAACAACAGCGTGTTTAGAGCCCTGCTGAGCCAGTAGGAGTGGAGCCAGCCCCTACCAGTAGAGGGACATCCAGCTGGCCGGACCTGCAGCGGCACCACAGGACAACAACAGCGTGTTTAGAGCCCCTGCTGAGCCAGTAGGAGTGGAGCCAGCCCTACCAGTAGAGGGACATCCAGCTGGCCGGACCTGCAGCGGCACCACAGGACAACAACAGCGTGTTTAGAGCCCCTGCTGAGCCAGTAGGTGTGGAGCCAGCCCTACCAGTAGAGGGACATCCAGCTGGCCAGACCTGCAGCGGCACCACAGGACAACAACAGCGTGTTTAGAGCCCCTGCTGAGCCAGTAGGAGTGGAGCCAGCCCTACCAGTAGAGGGACATCCAGCTGGCCAGACCTGCAGCGGCACCACAGGACAACAACAGCGTGTTTAGAGCCCCTGCTGAGCCAGTAGGAGTGGAGCCAGCCCTACCAGTAGAGGGACATCCAGCTGGCCAGACCTGCAGCGGCACCACAGGACAACAACAGCGTGTTTAGAGCCCCTGCTGAGCCAGTAGGAGTGGAGCCAGCCCTACCAGTAGAGGGACATCCAGCTGGCCAGACCTGCAGCGGCACCACAGGACAACAACAGCGTGTTTAGAGCCCCTGCTGAGCCAGTAGGAGTGGAGCCAGCCCTACCAGTAGAGGGACATCCAGCTGGCCGGACCTGCAGCGGCACCACAGGACAACAACAGCGTGTTTAGAGCCCCTGCTGAGCCAGTAGGAGTGGAGCCAGCCCTACCAGTAGAGGGACATCCAGCTGGCCGGACCTGCAGCGGCACCACAGGACAACAACAGCGTGTTTAGAGCCCCTGCTGAGCCAGTAGGAGTGGAGCCAGCCCTACCAGTAGAGGGACATCCAGCTGGCCAGACCTGCAGCGGCACCACAGGACAACAACAGCGTGTTTAGAGCCCCTGCTGAGCCAGTAGGGAGTGGAGCCAGCCCTACCAGTAGAGGGACATCCAGCTGGCCAGACCTGCAGCGGCACCACAGGACAACAACAGCGTGTTTAGAGCCCCTGCTGAGCCAGTAGGAGTGGAGCCAGCCCTACCAGTAGAGGGACATCCAGCTGGCCAGACCTGCAGCGGCACCACAGGACAACAACAGCGTGTTTAGAGCCCCTGCTGAGCCAGTAGGAGTGGAGCCAGCCCTACCAGTAGAGGGACATCCAGCTGGCCAGACCTGCAGCGGCACCACAGGACAACAACAGCGTGTTTAGAGCCCCTGCTGAGCCAGTAGGAGTGGAGCCAGCCCCTACCAGTAGAGGGACATCCAGCTGGCCAGACCTGCAGCGGCACCACAGGACAACAACAGCGTGTTTAGAGCCCCTGCTGAGCCAGTAGGAGTGGAGCCAGCCCTACCAGTAGAGGGACATCCAGCTGGCCAGACCTGCAGCGGCACCACAGGACAACAACAGCGTGTTTAGAGCCCCTGCTGAGCCAGTAGGAGTGGAGCCAGCCCTACCAGTAGAGGGACATCCAGCTGGCCAGACCTGCAGCGGCACCACAGGACAACAACAGCGTGTTTAGAGCCCCTGCTGAGCCAGTAGGAGTGGAGCCAGCCCTACCAGTAGAGGGACATCCAGCTGGCCAGACCTGCAGCGGCACCACAGGACAACAACAGCGTGTTTAGAGCCCCTGCTGAGCCAGTAGGAGTGGAGCCAGCCCTACCAGTAGAGGGACATCCAGCTGGCCGGACCTGCAGCGGCACCACAGGACAACAACAGCGTGTTTAGAGCCCCTGCTGAGCCAGTAGGAGTGGAGCCAGCCCTACCAGTAGAGGGACATCCAGCTGGCCGGACCTGCAGCGGCACCACAGGACAACAACAGCGTGTTTAGAGCCCCTGCTGAGCCAGTAGGAGTGGAGCCAGCCCTACCAGTAGAGGGACATCCAGCTGGCCAGACCTGCAGCGGCACCACAGGACAACAACAGCGTGTTTAGAGCCCCTGCTGAGCCAGTAGGAGTGGAGCCAGCCCTACCAGTAGAGGGACATCCAGCTGGCCAGACCTGCAGCGGCACCACAGGACAACAACAGCGTGTTTAGAGCCCCTGCTGAGCCAGTAGGAGTGGAGCCAGCCCTACCAGTAGAGGGACATCCAGCTGGCCAGACCTGCAGCGGCACCACAGGACAACAACAGCGTGTTTAGAGCCCCTGCTGAGCCAGTAGGAGTGGAGCCAGCCCTACCAGTAGAGGGACATCCAGCTGGCCGGACCTGCAGCGGCACCACAGGACAACAACAGCGTGTTTAGAGCCCCTGCTGAGCCAGTAGGAGTGGAGCCAGCCCTACCAGTAGAGGGACATCCAGCTGGCCGGACCTGCAGCGGCACCACAGGACAACAACAGCGTGTTTAGAGCCCCTGCTGAGCCAGTAGGAGTGGAGCCAGCCCTACCAGTAGAGGGACATCCAGCTGGCCGGACCTGCAGCGGCACCACAGGACAACAACAGCGTGTTTAGAGCCCCTGCTGAGCCAGTAGGAGTGGAGCCAGCCCTACCAGTAGAGGGACATCCAGCTGGCCAGACCTGCAGCGGCACCACAGGACAACAACAGCGTGTTTAGAGCCCCTGCTGAGCCAGTAGGAGGAGCCAGCCCTACCAGTAGAGGGACATCCAGCTGGCCAGACCTGCAGCGGCACCACAGGACAACAACAGCGTGTTTAGAGCCCCTGCTGAGCCAGTAGGAGTGGAGCCAGCCCTACCAGTAGAGGGACATCCAGCTGGCCAGACCTGCAGCGGCACCACAGGACAACAACAGCGTGTTTAGAGCCCCTGCTGAGCCAGTAGGAGTGGAGCCAGCCCTACCAGTAGAGGGACATCCAGCTGGCCAGACCTGCAGCGGCACCACAGGACAACAACAGCGTGTTTAGAGCCCCTGCTGAGCCAGTAGGAGTGGAGCCAGCCCTACCAGTAGAGGGACATCCAGCTGGCCGGACCTGCAGCGGCACCACAGGACAACAACAGCGTGTTTAGAGCCCCTGCTGAGCCAGTAGGAGTGGAGCCAGCCCTACCAGTAGAGGGACATCCAGCTGGCCGGACCTGCAGCGGCACCACAGGACAACAACAGCGTGTTTAGAGCCCCTGCTGAGCCAGTAGGAGTGGAGCCAGCCCTACCAGTAGAGGGACATCCAGCTGGCCGGACCTGCAGCGGCACCACAGGACAACAACAGCGTGTTTAGAGCCCCTGCTGAGCCAGTAGGAGTGGAGCCAGCCCTACCAGTAGAGGGACATCCAGCTGGCCAGACCTGCAGCGGCACCACAGGACAACAACAGCGTGTTTAGAGCCCCTGCTGAGCCAGTAGGAGTGGAGCCAGCCCTACCAGTAGAGGGACATCCAGCTGGCCAGACCTGCAGCGGCACCACAGGACAACAACAGCGTGTTTAGAGCCCCTGCTGAGCCAGTAGGAGTGGAGCCAGCCCTACCAGTAGAGGGACATCCAGCTGGCCGGACCTGCAGCGGCACCACAGGACAACAACAGCGTGTTTAGAGCCCCTGCTGAGCCAGTAGGAGTGGAGCCAGCCCTACCAGTAGAGGGACATCCAGCTGGCCAGACCTGCAGCGGCACCACAGGACAACAACAGCGTGTTTAGAGCCCCTGCTGAGCCAGTAGGAGTGGAGCCAGCCCTACCAGTAGAGGGACATCCAGCTGGCCAGACCTGCAGCGGCACCACAGGACAACAACAGCGTGTTTAGAGCCCCTGCTGAGCCAGTAGGTGGAGCCAGCCCTACCAGTAGAGGGACATCCAGCTGGCCAGACCTGCAGCGGCACCACAGGACAACAACAGCGTGTTTAGAGCCCCTGCTGAGCCAGTAGGAGTGGAGCCAGCCCTACCAGTAGAGGGACATCCAGCTGGCCAGACCTGCAGCGGCACCACAGGACAACAACAGCGTGTTTAGAGCCCTGCTGAGCCAGTAGGAGTGGAGCCAGCCCTACCAGTAGAGGGACATCCAGCTGGCCAGACCTGCAGCGGCACCACAGGACAACAACAGCGTGTTTAGAGCCCCTGCTGAGCCAGTAGGAGTGGAGCCAGCCCTACCAGTAGAGGGACATCCAGCTGGCCGGACCTGCAGCGGCACCACAGGACAACAACAGCGTGTTTAGAGCCCCTGCTGAGCCAGTAGGAGTGGAGCCAGCCCTACCAGTAGAGGGACATCCAGCTGGCCAGACCTGCAGCGGCACCACAGGACAACAACAGCGTGTTTAGAGCCCCTGCTGAGCCAGTAGGAGTGGAGCCAGCCCTACCAGTAGAGGGACATCCAGCTGGCCAGACCTGCAGCGGCACCACAGGACAACAACAGCGTGTTTAGAGCCCCTGCTGAGCCAGTAGGAGTGGAGCCAGCCCTACCAGTAGAGGGACATCCAGCTGGCCAGACCTGCAGCGGCACCACAGGACAACAACAGCGTGTTTAGAGCCCCTGCTGAGCCAGTAGGAGTGGAGCCAGCCCTACCAGTAGAGGGACATCCAGCTGGCCAGACCTGCAGCGGCACCACAGGACAACAACAGCGTGTTTAGAGCCCCTGCTGAGCCAGTAGGAGTGGAGCCAGCCCTACCAGTAGAGGGACATCCAGCTGGCCAGACCTGCAGCGGCACCACAGGACAACAACAGCGTGTTTAGAGCCCCTGCTGAGCCAGTAGGAGTGGAGCCAGCCCTACCAGTAGAGGGACATCCAGCTGGCCAGACCTGCAGCGGCACCACAGGACAACAACAGCGTGTTTAGAGCCCCTGCTGAGCCAGTAGGAGTGGAGCCAGCCCTACCAGTAGAGGGACATCCAGCTGGCCAGACCTGCAGCGGCACCACAGGACAACAACAGCGTGTTTAGAGCCCCTGCTGAGCCAGTAGGAGTGGAGCCAGCCCTACCAGTAGAGGGACATCCAGCTGGCCAGACCTGCAGCGGCACCACAGGACAACAACAGCGTGTTTAGAGCCCCTGCTGAGCCAGTAGGAGTGGAGCCAGCCCTACCAGTAGAGGGACATCCAGCTGGCCGGACCTGCAGCGGCACCACAGGACAACAACAGCGTGTTTAGAGCCCTGCTGAGCCGGTAGGAGTGGAGCCAGCCCTACCAGTAGAGGGACATCCAGCTGGCCGGACCTGCAGCGGCACCACAGGACAACAACAGCGTGTTTAGAGCCCCTGCTGAGCCAGTAGGAGTGGAGCCAGCCCTACCAGTAGAGGGACATCCAGCTGGCCGGACCTGCAGCGGCACCACAGGACAACAACAGCGTGTTTAGAGCCCCTGCTGAGCCAGTAGGAGTGGAGCCAGCCCTACCAGTAGAGGCCAGCCCTACCAGCCAGTGGAGCCAGAGAGGGACATCCAGCTGGACCTGCAGCGGCACCACAGGACAACAACAGCGTGTTTAGAGCCCTGCTGAGCCAGTAGGAGTGGAGCCAGCCCTACCAGTAGAGGGACATCCAGCTGGCCGGACCTGCAGCGGCACCACAGGACAACAACAGCGTGTTTAGAGCCCCTGCTGAGCCAGTAGGAGTGGAGCCAGCCCTACCAGTAGAGGGACATCCAGCTGGCCAGACCTGCAGCGGCACCACAGGACAACAACAGGCGTGTTTAGAGCCCCTGCTGAGCCAGTAGGAGTGGAGCCAGCCCTACCAGTAGAGGGACATCCAGCTGGCCAGACCTGCAGCGGCACCACAGGACAACAACAGCGTGTTTAGAGCCCCTGCTGAGCCAGTACCAGTAGCTGGGCCAGCCAGCCCAGCGTGTTTAGAGCCCCTGCTGAGCCCAGCCCTACCAGTAGAGGGACATCCAGCTGGCCGGACCTGCAGCGGCACCACAGGACAACAACAGCGTGTTTAGAGCCCCTGCTGAGCCAGTAGGAGTGGAGCCAGCCCTACCAGTAGAGGGACATCCAGCTGGCCGGACCTGCAGCGGCACCACAGGACAACAACAGCGTGTTTAGAGCCCCTGCTGAGCCAGTAGGAGTGGAGCCAGCCCTACCAGTAGAGGGACATCCAGCTGGCCGGACCTGCAGCGGCACCACAGGACAACAACAGCGTGTTTAGAGCCCCTGCTGAGCCAGTAGGAGTGGAGCCAGCCCTACCAGTAGAGGGACATCCAGCTGGCCAGACCTGCAGCGGCACCACAGGACAACAACAGCGTGTTTAGAGCCCCTGCTGAGCCAGTAGGAGTGGAGCCAGCCCTACCAGTAGAGGGACATCCAGCTGGCCAGACCTGCAGCGGCACCACAGGACAACAACAGCGTGTTTAGAGCCCTGCTGAGCCAGTAGGAGTGGAGCCAGCCCTACCAGTAGAGGGACATCCAGCTGGCCGGACCTGCAGCGGCACCACAGGACAACAACAGCGTGTTTAGAGCCCCTGCTGAGCCAGTAGGAGTGGAGCCAGCCCTACCAGTAGAGGGACATCCAGCTGGCCGGACCTGCAGCGGCACCACAGGACAACAACAGCGTGTTTAGAGCCCCTGCTGAGCCAGTAGGAGTGGAGCCAGCCCTACCAGTAGAGGGACATCCAGCTGGCCAGACCTGCAGCGGCACCACAGGACAACAACAGCGTGTTTAGAGCCCCTGCTGAGCCAGTAGGAGTGGAGCCAGCCTAGGACATCAGTAGAGTTACCAGTAGTAGAGGACATCCAGCTGGCCGGACCTGCAGCGGCACCACAGGACAACAACAGCGTGTTTAGAGCCCCTGCTGAGCCAGTAGGAGTGGAGCCAGCCCTACCAGTAGAGGGACATCCAGGGCTGGCCAGACCTGCAGCGGCACCACAGGACAACAACAGCGTGTTTAGAGCCCTGCTGAGCCAGTAGGAGTGGAGCCAGCCCCTACCAGTAGAGGGACATCCAGCTGGCCAGACCTGCAGCGGCACCACAGGACAACAACAGCGTGTTTAGAGCCCCTGCTGAGCCAGTAGGAGTGGAGCCAGCCCTACCAGTAGAGGGACATCCAGCTGGCCAGACCTGCAGCGGCACCACAGGACAACAACAGCGTGTTTAGAGCCCCTGCTGAGCCAGTAGGAGTAGGAGTGGAGCCAGCCTGCAGCCACCTAGAGGACATCCAGCTGGCTGAGACCTGCAGCATAGACAGGACATCCAGCTGGCCAGACAGCGTGTTTAGAGCCCCTGCTGAGCCAGTAGGAGTGGAGCCAGCCCTACCAGTAGAGGGACATCCAGCTGGCCAGACCTGCAGCGGCACCACAGGACAACAGCGTGTTTAGAGCCCCTGCTGAGCCAGTAGGAGGAGCCAGCCCTACCAGTAGAGGGACATCCAGCTGGCCAGACCTGCAGCGGCACCACAGGACAACAACAGCGTGTTTAGAGCCCCTGCTGAGCCAGTAGGAGTGGAGCCAGCCCTACCAGTAGAGGGACATCCAGCTGGCCAGACCTGCAGCGGCACCACAGGACAACAACAGCGTGTTTAGAGCCCCTGCTGAGCCAGTAGGAGTGGAGCCAGCCCTACCAGTAGAGGGACATCCAGCTGGCCGGACCTGCAGCGGCACCACAGGACAACAACAGCGTGTTTAGAGCCCCTGCTGAGCCAGTAGGAGTGGAGCCAGCCCTACCAGTAGAGGGACATCCAGCTGGCCGGACCTGCAGCGGCACCACAGGACAACAACAGCGTGTTTAGAGCCCCTGCTGAGCCAGTAGGAGTGGAGCCAGCCCTACCAGTAGAGGGACATCCAGCTGGCCGGACCTGCAGCGGCACCACAGGACAACAACAGCGTGTTTAGAGCCCCTGCTGAGCCAGTAGGAGTGGAGCCAGCCCTACCAGTAGAGGGACATCCAGCTGGCCGGACCTGCAGCGGCACCTGCAGCGGCATCCACACCTGCAGCGGCACCACAGGACAACAACAGCGTGTTTAGAGCAGCATGTAGAGCTGGCCAGACCTGCAGCTGTTTAGAGCCCCTGCTGAGCCAGTAGAGTGGAGCCAGCCCTACCAGTAGAGGGACATCCAGCTGGCCAGACCTGCAGCGGCACCACAGGACAACAACAGCGTGTTTAGAGCCCTGCTGAGCCAGTAGGAGTGGAGCCAGCCCTACCAGTAGAGGGACATCCAGCTGGCCAGACCTGCAGCGGCACCACAGGACAACAACAGCGTGTTTAGAGCCCCTGCTGAGCCAGTAGGAGTGGAGCCAGCCCTACCAGTAGAGGGACATCCAGCTGGCCAGACCTGCAGCGGCACCACAGGACAACAACAGCGTGTTTAGAGCCCTGCTGAGCCAGTAGGAGTGGAGCCAGCCCTACCAGTAGAGGGACATCCAGCTGGCCAGACCTGCAGCGGCACCACAGGACAACAACAGCGTGTTTAGAGCCCCTGCTGAGCCAGTAGGAGTGGAGCCAGCCCTACCAGTAGAGGGACATCCAGCTGGCCAGACCTGCAGCGGCACCACAGGACAACAACAGCGTGTTTAGAGCCCCTGCTGAGCCAGTAGGAGTGGAGCCAGCCCTACCAGTAGAGGGACATCCAGCTGGCCAGACCTGCAGCGGCACCACAGGACAACAACAGCGTGTTTAGAGCCCCTGCTGAGCCAGTAGGAGTGGAGCCAGCCCTACCAGTAGAGGGACATCCAGCTGGCCGGACCTGCAGCGGCACCACAGGACAACAACAGCGTGTTTAGAGCCCCTGCTGAGCCAGTAGGAGTGGAGCCAGCCCTACCAGTAGAGGGACATCCAGCTGGCCGGACCTGCAGCGGCACCACAGGAGACAACAACAGCGTGTTTAGAGCCCTGCTGAGCCAGTAGGAGTGGAGCCAGCCCCTAAGAGGGACATCCAGCTGGCCAGACCTGCAGCGGCACCACAGGACAACAACAGCGTGTTTAGAGCCCTGCTGAGCCAGTAGGAGTGGAGCCAGCCCTACCAGTAGACATCCAGCTGGCCGGACCTGCAGCGGCACCACAGGACAACAACAGCGTGTTTAGAGCCCCTGCTGAGCCAGGTAGGAGTGGAGCCAGCCCTACCAGTAGAGGGACATCCAGCTGGCCAGGACCTGCAGCGGCACCACAGGACAACAACAGCGTGTTTAGAGCCCCTGCTGAGCCAGTAGGAGTGGAGCCAGCCCTACCAGTAGAGGGACATCCAGCTGGCCGGACCTGCAGCGGCACCACAGGACAACAACAGCGTGTTTAGAGCCCCTGCTGAGCCAGTAGGAGTGGAGCCAGCCCTACCAGTAGAGGGACATCCAGCTGGCCGGACCTGCAGCGGCACCACAGGACAACAACAGCGTGTTTAGAGCCCTGCTGAGCCAGTAGGAGTGGAGCCAGCCCTACCAGTAGAGGGACATCCAGCTGGCCGGACCTGCAGCGGCACCACAGGACAACAACAGCGTGTTTAGAGCCCCTGCTGAGCCAGTAGGAGTGGAGCCAGCCCTACCAGTAGAGGGACATCCAGCTGGCCGGACCTGCAGCGGCACCACAGGACAACAACAGCGTGTTTAGAGCCCCTGCTGAGCCAGTAGGAGTGGAGCCAGCCCTACCAGTAGAGGGACATCCAGCTGGCCGGACCTGCAGCGGCACCACAGGACAACAACAGCGTGTTTAGAGCCCCTGCTGAGCCAGTAGGAGTGGAGCCAGCCCTACCAGTAGAGGGACATCCAGCTGGCCAGGACCTGCAGCGGCACCACAGGACAACAACAGCGTGTTTAGAGCCCCTGCTGAGCCAGTAGGAGTGGAGCCAGCCCTACCAGTAGAGGGACATCCAGCTGGCCGGACCTGCAGCGGCACCACAGGACAACAACAGCGTGTTTAGAGCCCCTGCTGAGCCAGTAGGAGTGGAGCCAGCCCTACCAGTAGAGGGACATCCAGCTGGCCAGACCTGCAGCGGCACCACAGGACAACAACAGCGTGTTTAGAGCCCCTGCTGAGCCAGTAGGAGTGGAGCCAGCCCTACCAGTAGAGGGACATCCAGCTGGCCGGACCTGCAGCGGCACCACAGGACAACAACAGCGTGTTTAGAGCCCCTGCTGAGCCAGTAGGAGTGGAGCCAGCCCTACCAGTAGAGGGACATCCAGCTGGCCAGACCTGCAGCGGCACCACAGGACAACAACAGCGTGTTTAGAGCCCCTGCTGAGCCAGTAGGAGTGGAGCCAGCCCTACCAGTAGAGGGACATCCAGCTGGCCAGACCTGCAGCGGCACCACAGGACAACAACAGCGTGTTTAGAGCCCCTGCTGAGCCAGTAGGAGTGGAGCCAGCCCTACCAGTAGAGGGACATCCAGCTGGCCAGACCTGCAGCGGCACCACAGGACAACAACAGCGTGTTTAGAGCCCCTGCTGAGCCAGTAGGAGTGGAGCCAGCCCTACCAGTAGAGGGACATCCAGCTGGCCAGACCTGCAGCGGCACCACAGGACAACAACAGCGTGTTTAGAGCCCCTGCTGAGCCAGTAGGAGTGGAGCCAGCCCTACCAGTAGAGGGACATCCAGCTGGCCAGACCTGCAGCGGCACCACAGGACAACAACAGCGTGTTTAGAGCCCCTGCTGAGCCAGTAGGAGTGGAGCCAGCCCTACCAGTAGAGGGACATCCAGCTGGCCAGACCTGCAGCGGCACCACAGGACAACAACAGGCGTGTTTAGAGCCCCTGCTGAGCCAGTAGGAGTGGAGCCAGCCCTACCAGTAGAGGGACATCCAGCTGGCCGGACCTGCAGCGGCACCACAGGACAACAACAGCGTGTTTAGAGCCCCTGCTGAGCCAGTAGGAGTGGAGCCAGCCCTACCAGTAGAGGGACATCCAGCTGGCCGGACCTGCAGCGGCACCACAGGACAACAACAGCGTGTTTAGAGCCCCTGCTGAGCCAGTAGGAGTGGAGCCAGCCCTACCAGTAGAGGGACATCCAGCTGGCCGGACCTGCAGCGGCACCACAGGACAACAACAGCGTGTTTAGAGCCCCTGCTGAGCCAGTAGGAGTGGAGCCAGCCCTACCAGTAGAGGGACATCCAGCTGGCCGGACCTGCAGCGGCACCACAGGACAACAACAGCGTGTTTAGAGCCCCTGCTGAGCCAGTAGGAGTGGAGCCAGCCCTACCAGTAGAGGGACATCCAGCTGGCCGGACCTGCAGCGGCACCACAGGACAACAACAGCGTGTTTAGAGCCCCTGCTGAGCCAGTAGGAGTGGAGCCAGCCCTACCAGTAGAGGGACATCCAGCTGGCCGGACCTGCAGCGGCACCACAGGACAACAACAGCGTGTTTAGAGCCCCTGCTGAGCCAGTAGGAGTGGAGCCAGCCCTACCAGTAGAGGGACATCCAGCTGGCGGGACCTGCAGCGGCACCACAGGACAACAACAGCGTGTTTAGAGCCCCTGCTGAGCCAGTAGGAGTGGAGCCAGCCCTACCAGTAGAGGGACATCCAGCTGGCCGGACCTGCAGCGGCACCACAGGACAACAACAGCGTGTTTAGAGCCCTGCTGAGCCAGTAGGAGTGGAGCCAGCCCTACCAGTAGAGGGACATCCAGCTGGCCGGACCTGCAGCGGCACCACAGGACAACAACAGCGTGTTTAGAGCCCCTGCTGAGCCAGTAGGAGTGGAGCCAGCCCTACCAGTAGAGGGACATCCAGCTGGCCGGACCTGCAGCGGCACCACAGGACAACAACAGCGTGTTTAGAGCCCCTGCTGAGCCAGTAGGAGTGGAGCCAGCCCTACCAGTAGAGGGACATCCAGCTGGCGGACCTGCAGCGGCACCACAGGACAACAACAGCGTGTTTAGAGCCCCTGCTGAGCCAGTAGGAGTGGAGCCAGCCCTACCAGTAGAGGGACATCCAGCTGGCCAGATCTGCAGCGGCACCACAGGACAACAACAGCGTGTTTAGAGCCCCTGCTGAGCCAGTAGGAGTGGAGCCAGCCCTACCAGTAGAGGGACATCCAGCTGGCCAGACCTGCAGCGGCACCACAGGACAACAACAGCGTGTTTAGAGCCCCTGCTGAGCCTGTAGGAGTGGAGCCAGCCCTACCAGTAGAGGGACATCCAGCTGGCCAGACCTGCAGCGGCACCACAGGACAACAACAGCGTGTTTAGAGCCCCTGCTGAGCCAGTAGGAGTGGAGCCAGCCCTACCAGTAGAGGGACATCCAGCTGGCCGGACCTGCAGCGGCACCACAGGACAACAACAGCGTGTTTAGAGCCCCTGCTGAGCCAGTAGGAGTGGAGCCAGCCCTACCAGTAGAGGGACATCCAGCTGGCCGGACCTGCAGCGGCACCACAGGACAACAACAGCGTGTTTAGAGCCCCTGCTGAGCCAGTAGGAGTGGAGCCAGCCCTACCAGTAGAGGGACATCCAGCTGGCCAGACCTGCAGCGGCACCACATCGTGTTGTTTATTACTGTTCTCCTAGTAGCAGGATATTATGCGAACATCCGGATCGCGGATTTGTCCCTTCACAATAAGAGTCCCCCCTGCAAAGACGTTAAACTGGGAATATCGATTCGTTTATTGCACTGTAGTTCAGTACAACTGTTTTTCACAGCATTACAATCCTCTTTGAAAAAATAAATGGTAATTTTTTGTAGGGTCTCTACAAACTCATGGCCTGCTGCTGGCTTCTCACCGCCTCTGTAACCTCCAGTGCAATACACTGTAATAGACCGAACATGGAATACACATTGGGTTGTAGACAGAAAACTGCTGGGTGTATCCCACACAATTCCCCTCCAAAACGACACATATTTCCTTAGTAGAGACCCTTCTGAGTATTTCCCACCCACTTTAGCTGAGACCGGTAGAAAAATGTTCTCTCTACAAGCCAATATGTTTCCATGTACAGTCTACTACAGTGTATTGCATTGTGGACTCTGGAGGGCTGGAGAGTGCTGCTGGGTATGTATGTCCAGTAGATGCTCTCAATCTTTTTTTGAATGAATTATCCACACTGCAATATCTTGACATGCGGCCTTTTATTCTGAAGGTGTCTTCGCGAACGTACGGACGTGACGTCATCGTCGGTGTTATTGTGTGCGGGAGATCCGGACTAGCAGGCGTGTTGGGAGCCCAGGTACTACTTTAACTTGGCTATGATTTAGTCCCAATTAGTAGCAGACAAGCTAGGAAGAAACTAGGTCAACTAGTTAGTGGCTCTAGTTAACTACTGTAGTCCATGTTAGTGGAACATTCTGTACAGGCTAAAGAAGTGTTGCGCTATCAGCGAGCTAGCTGTTGTCGAGATGGCCAGGTCCATTACACCCGGTTCCACGGAGGCCGTGTCGCGGCTGGACGGTACACCGGGGGGGAAGAGGGGTGCTCCAGCCTGGGACGCCGATACGGACTCCACACGGGAGATTAAAACCCACTTCCGTGTGTGTCGGTTCATCATGGAAACGGGTACAGTACTGAACCAGAACCCCCAACACCCTATTCACTGTGGGTGGTCAGTCTCAGCCTGCCTGGGCCGGTGTGGGTGCAGGCTTTTGCTCCAGACCAGTGCTAACACATCTGAGTATATCATCATTTAAAATAGGGCCATTATTACTAGAATAATGGGTCGAGGCTTGGCTGGCGCAAAAGCCTGCACTACCGTGACCCTTAACACTGTGTATCAACCCCCCACCCCGCTCTCTCCCTAGGCGTGAAGCTGGGCATGCGTTCGGTGCCGGTGGCGACAGCGTGTGTGTTGTACCACCGGTTCTTCCAGTGTGTGAGTGTGACGGTGTACGAGCCCTACCTGGTGGCTATGAGCTGCATCTACCTGGCCGGCAAGGTGGAGGAGCAGCACCTCCGCACCCGTGACATTATCAACGT
>CM059802.1:314578-467731 GCA_030435695.1 Brachymystax lenok tsinlingensis
CAGTTTGATGTTGTTGGGACTGGAGCACTACCAGACCCTGTCTGTCAGTCTCTAAAACAGTTTGATGTTGCTGGGACTGGAGCACTACCAGACCCTGTCTGTCAGTCTCTAAAACACTTTGATGTTGTTGGGACTGGAGCACTACCAGACCCTGTCTGTCAGTCTCTAAAACACTTTGATGTTGCTGGGACTGGAGCACTACCAGACCCTGTCTGTCAGTCTCTAAAACACTTTGATGTTGTTGGGACTGGAGCACTACCAGACCCTGTCTGTCAGTCTCTAAAACACTTTGATGTTGCTGGGACTGGAGCACTACCAGACCCTGTCTGTCAGTCTCTAAAACACTTTGATGTTGCTGGGACTGGAGCACTACCAGACCCTGTCTGTCAGTCTCTAAAACACTTTGATGTTGCTGGGACTGGAGCACTACCAGACCCTGTCTGTCAGTCTCTAAAACACTTTGATGTTGTTGGGACTGGAGCACTACCAGACCCTGTCTGTCAGTCTCTAAAACACTTTGATGTTGTTGGGACTGGAGCACTACCAGACCCTGTCTGTCAGTCTCTAAAACACTTTGATGTTGTTGGGACTGGAGCACTACCAGACCCTGTCTGTCAGTCTCTAAAACAGTTTGATGTTGCTGGGACTGGAGCACTACCAGACCCTGTCTGTCAGTCTCTAAAACAGTTTGATGTTGCTGGGACTGGAGCACTACCAGACCCTGTCTGTCAGTCTCTAAAACACTTTGATGTTGCTGGGACTGGAGCACTACCAGACCCTGTCTGTCAGTCTCTAAAACAGTTTGATGTTGTTGGGACTGGAGCACTACCAGACCCTGTCTGTCAGTCTCTAAAACAGTTTGATGTTGCTGGGACTGGAGCACTACCAGACCCTGTCTGTCAGTCTCTAAAACACTTTGATGTTGTTGGGACTGGAGCACTACCAGACCCTGTCTGTCAGTCTCTAAAACACTTTGATGTTGCTGGGACTGGAGCACTACCAGACCCTGTCTGTCAGTCTCTAAAACAGTTTGATGTTGTTGGGACTGGAGCACTACCAGACCCTGTCTGTCAGTCTCTAAAACACTTTGATGTTGCTGGGACTGGAGCACTACCAGACCCTGTCTGTCAGTCTCTAAAACACTTTGATGTTGTTGGGACTGGAGCACTACCAGACCCTGTCTGTCAGTCTCTAAAACACTTTGATGTTGTTGGGACTGGAGCACTACCAGACCCTGTCTGTCAGTCTCTAAAACAGTTTGATGTTGTTGGGACTGGAGCACTACCAGACCCTGTCTGTCAGTCTCTAAAACAGTTTGATGTTGCTGGAAATAGTCCAGGAACCCCTGTGGTTAGGGTGAATCCCGTCTCTTGTAAAAAGTGCTGGTTGCTCCCACACCAAATCAAAGTTGTCACAAAAAGAGACATTTCTGTTGTTTCTGCAAAGTTTCTTCAGGTACTCGTTCAGGCCAAAGAGTCGGCTGAAACGTTCCGAACTCCTTCGGTAGCACGGAAGGGGGCCAGAGATAATTATTATCTTAGATCCTCTTCCTCCATACACCTGTCTGTCCCCCCCGCCCGTCTCACCACTATGGGGAGCAGAGCATTCAGCCGCTCTGCTCCCCGTCTCTGGAACTCATTACCATCCCAACTCAGAAACATCCATTCATTTTCCCATTTCAAATCACAACTCAAAACACACCTGTTTAAAACTGCCTATCTCACTTGACGTCAACTGCTCTGCTTCTATTGTTGTTTTTAATGCTGTTCTATGCTTTTAAATGTCTTATGTTTCCCTGTACGGTGTCCTTGAGTGTCGAGAAAGGCGCCTTAAATAAAATGTATTATTATTATTATTATTTATCTTTCCTGTGCTAGCGAGGTGTTTCCCTCGAGAGAAGTGTTTCCCTCAGATCTTCAGGCGCCTAAAAGCGAAGGTCGTTAAAACCTACGTGTCGATGGAGTAGAACCGTGGGCAGGAGGGATTTATAATCTCCCTCCATCTCTGTCCTCTCTCCTTATCCATCCTCCCTCTCCTCCCCACCCCACTCTCTCCCTCCATCTGTCCTCTCTCCTTATCCATCCTCCCTCTCCTCCCCACCCTACTCTCTCCCTCCATCTCTGTCCTCTCTCCTTATCCATCCTCCCTCTCCTCCCCACCCCACTCTCTCCCTCCATCTGTCCTCTCTCCTTATCCATCCTCCCTCTCCCTCCATCTCTGTCCTCTCTCCTTATCCATCCTCCCTCTCCTCCCCACCCCACTCTCTCCCTCCATCTGTCCTCTCTCCTTATCCATCCTCCCTCTCCCTCCATCTCTGTCCTCTCTCCTTATCCATCCTCCCTCTCCTCCCCACCCCACTCTCTCCCTCCATCTGTCCTCTCTCCTTATCCATCCTCCCTCTCCCTCCATCTCTGTCCTCTCTCCTTATCCATCCTCCCTCTCCTCCCCACCCCACCCCACTCTCTCCCTCCATCTGTCCTCTCTCCTTATCCATCCTCCCTCTCCTCCCCACCCCACTCTCTTTCTGTCTCTCTCTCTCTCTCTCTCTCTCCAGGTATTTCCACAGTAGTAGTGAACCTCTGAACTGTGATGGTGAGTTCTGGGACCTCAGGGACAGTGTGGTGCAGTGTGAACTCCTGGTCCTCAGACAACTCAACTTCCATGTCTCCTTCCAGCACCCACACAAGGTCTGTACTGACCCCTAACACCTGAACTCTGACCCCTGACTCCTAACCTCTAAACCAGGGATAGGCAACTGGTGACCCATCTTTTTGTAGGCCAACAGATCAATTCCTCCCTTTCCAAAAAATAAAACAAAAACAGTAAAACTTTTTTAGGAACTCAGTCTCAACTTACTGTTGATGGTTAGAATAGTAGAATACACAAGGAACTCAGTCTCAACTTACTGTTGAGGGTTAGAATAGTAGAATACACAAGGAACTCAGTCTCAACTTACTGTTGAGTGTTAGAATAATAGAATACACAAGGAACTCAGTCTCAACTTACTGTTGAGGGTTAGAATAGTAGAATACTTAACTGAAATGTCTGTTATTTTTAGATTTTTAAACAACTAATTGACTGATGTCAATTAATTATTTGAATTCTATTTAGTTTGTTTTCTTTCTGTGAGCTCAATGTGTAGTTTCTCTAGAGATAAATCAGATTCAGCCTGAACTGTGCCATGTAGTATGGAGTTGTAGTTTCCAACAGGCCAGTATTCTACATAGATTAGTGCAGAAAACGTGGTACTTAACTACAATGACCATAATCCATTGCACGCCTGCTTACAGTGCATTCGGAAATGTATTCAGACCCTTTAACTTTTTCCACATTTTGTTTTGTTACAGCCTTATTCTGAAGTTGATTTAGATTGTTTTCCCCCCTCATCAATCTACACACAATACCCCATAATGACATCACAATACCCCATAATGACATCACAATACCCCATAATGACATCCCAATACCCCATAATGACATCACAATACCCCATAATGACATCCCAATACCCCATAATGACATCACAATACCCCATAATGACATCCCAATACCCCATAATGACATCACAATACCCCATAATGACATCACAATACCCCATAATGACATCACAATACCCCATAATGACATCACAATACCCTATAATGACATCACAATACCCCATAATGACATCACAATATCCCATAATGACAAAGCAAAAACAGGTTTTTAGAAATGTACATAAGTATTCAGACCCTTTACTCAGTACTTTGTTGAAGCACCTTTGGCAGTGATTACAGCCTCCAGTCTTCTTGGGTATGACGCTACAAGCTTGGCACACCTGTATTTGGAGAGTTTCTCCCATTCTTCTCTGCAGATCCTCTCAAGCTCTGTCAGGTTGGATGGGGAGCGTTGCTGCACAGCTATTTTCAGGTCTCTCCAGAGATGTTCGATCAGGTTCAAGTCCAGACTCTGGCTGGGCCACTCAAGGATATTCAGAGACTTGTCCAGAAGCCACTCCTGCGTTGTCTTGGCTGTGTGCTTAGTGTTCTTGTCCTGTTGGAAGGTGAACTTTCGCCCCAGTGTGAGGTCCTGAGAGCTCTGGAGCAGGTTTTCATCAAGGATCTCTGTACTTTGCTTCGTTCATCTTTCCCTCGATCCTGACTAGTCTCCCAGTCCCTGCCGCTGAAAAACATCCCCACAGCATGATGCTGCCACCTCCATGCTTCACCGTAGGAATGGTGCCAGGTTTCTTCCAGACGTGATGCTTGGCATTCAGGCCAAAGAGTTCAATCTTGGTTTCATCTGAACAGAGAATCTTGTTTCTCATGATCTGAGAGTCTTTCGGTGCCTCTTGACGAACTCCAAGATGACTGTCATGTGCCTTTTACTGAGGAGTGGCTTCTGTCTGGCCACTCTACCATAAAAGCCTGATTGGTGGAGTGCTGCAGAGATGGAAGAACCTTCCAGAAGGACAACCATCTCCACAGAGGAACTCTGGAGCTCTGTCAGAGTTGCCAGCGGATTCTTGGTCACCTCCCTGACCAAGGCCCTTCTCCACCGATTGCTCAGATTGGCCGGACGGCCGGCTCTAGAAAGAGTCTTGGTGGTTCTAATGTTTTTATATTTAAGAATGATTGAGGCCACTGTGTTCTTGGGGACCTTCAATGCTGCAGAAATGTTTTGGTACCCTTCCCCAGATCTGTGCCTCGACACAATCCTGAATTCTTCAGACAATTCCTTCAACCTCATGGCTTGGTTTTTGCTCTGACATGCACTGTCAACTGTGGGACCTTATATAGACAGGTGTGTGCCTTTCCAAATCATGTCCAATCAATTGAATTTACCACAGGTGGACTCCAATCAAGTTGTAGAAACATGATCAATGGAAACAGGATGCACCTGAGCTCAATTTCGAATCTCATAGCAAAGGGTCTGAATACTTATGTGAATAAGGTATTTCTGTTTTTTTATTTTTAATACATTTACAAACATTTCTAAAAACCAGTTTTCACTTTGTCATTATGGGGTATTGTGATGTCATTATGAGGTATTGTGATGTCATTATGGGGTATTGTGATGTCATTATGAGGTATTGTGATGTCATTATGGGGTATTGTGATGTCATTATGGGGTATTGTGATGTCATTATGGGATATTGTGATGTCATTATGAGGTATTGTGATGTCATTATGGGGTATTGTGTGTAGTTAAGGCTGTAACGTAACACAAGGTGGGAAAATGCACTGAGAGAAGAGAGCCTGAAAATATAACATCTAAGTGATTAGTTGGTACTCAGCAGCCATAAAAGTAGGCCGTGTTTACGTTGAAGAACTACTAAAATAGTGATTGTGTCAGACAGCAGCTCTACAGAGAAGAGATGATGACTTGGAATGAAATAATAAAGTCATCAAGTAAAACAAATGTAATAAACAACAACAACAACTGAAATATTTAGTAAACCATCATGTATTCACAGGAAGTGATCGGCCAGCGATCAGCCAGTCTCTACCATCATGGGCCTTTTTAATTGTTTTGTTCTGTGTTGTTACAGCATTCAACCCACATATTGCATAGTGCATTTGTTTTAAACAACTCTAATTGAAATGTTAAATCTTGAGTATTGTTTCATAATGGAACCGACCTCCAAAGCACTAAGCGCTCAGCCACTACTTGTTGTGTCAGTCACTGAAAGCAAAACATTTTTAGTGGTCTAGTGGTCAGCTGTCTTAACTTTTGTAATCTTGGTCGAATTACCGACTGAGTAGAATTGCAGGATTTTGCAATTTTATAACAAATTTCATATCTCCACCCCATGGCAAAATGTGTAGAATTGCACAACCCAATTTGACTTGTGGCTCCCAAAAGGCTAGGGCTGGCTCTGACTGCATGTGTGGGTATGGATGTGGGTACGCAGTCCCACAAGCCACTGCTGCACTTCATGAGTTCAGATTTCTCGCAGCCCTTTGACCCCTCTAACCCCTGACCCTAACCCCGTGGACAGGCAGGTCATACCTGGTCTGCGTTTCTAACGTGTGTGTGTGTGTGGTGTGTCCGTGTGTGTGTGTGTGTGCAGTATCTCCTCCACTACCTCCTGTCAGTGAAGTCACTAGTGAATCGTCACGCCTGGTCCAGAACTCCCGTCGCCGAGACCACCTGGGCGTTGCTTAGAGACTGTTACCATGGCACCATGTGTGTGCGCCATGCCCCCCAACACATCGCCATAGCAACGCTGTACCTGGCACTACTCAGCTACGGGGTGGAGGTTCCTGTCGGAGAGAGAGAGTGGTGGCAGGTAGGGGAGTGTGTGTTGGGGGCTCTCTGACCCCTGACACTCAGGTCATACCTGGTCTGTGTTTCTAACATCTGTTTGTGTGTGTTGTGCTCAGAGAGAGAGTGGAGGCAGGTAGGGGGGGGGGGTGCATAGGGCTGTTACTGTTACCGTATTACCGCCACAACGGCGGTCACGAATCCTGTTCAGACAGCTGCATGCTAATGGTCCATTCTAAAGCAGAACTCATTTCACACATTAACTACATCACCAACAGTATGTGGACACCTCTTCAAATTAGTGGATTCGGCTATTTCAGACACACTCGTGGCTGACAGGTGTATAAAATCGAGCACAAAGCCATGCAATCTCCATAGACAAACGTGGACACCTGCTCGTCCAACATCTCATTCCAAAATCATGGGCATTAATATGGAGTTGGTCCCCCCTCTGCTGCTATAACAGCCTCCACTAGGTTGTCCACTAGATGTTGGAACATTACAGCGGGGACTTGCTTCCCTTCAGCCACGAGAGCATTAGTGTGGTCGGGTGATTAGGCCTGGCTCGAGTCCGCTTGTCAATTCATACCAAAGGTGTTCGATGGGGTTGAGGTCAGGGCTCTGTGCAGGCCAGTCAAGTTCTTCCACACCGATCTCGACAAACCATTTCTGTATGGACCTCGCGTTATGCACAGGGGCATTGTCATGCTGAAACACGAAAGGGCCATCCCCAAACTGTTGCCACAAAGTTGGAAGCACAGAATCATCTAGAATGTCATTGTATGCTGTAGCGTTAAAATGTCCTTTCCCTGGAACTAAGGGGCCTGAACCATGAAAAACAGCCCCAGACCATTATTCCTCCTCCACCAAACTTTACAGTTGGCACTATGCATTGGGACAAACCAGATTTGTCCGTCGGACTGCCAGATGGTGAAGAGTGATTCATCACTCCAGAAAACGTGTTTCTACTATTCCAGAGTCCAATGGCGTCGAGCTTTACACCACTCCAGCCGACGCTTGTCATTTGGCCGGGGGGGCTTTACTTGGCTCATCACACTCTAGTGACTCCTTGTGGCGGGCCGGGCGCCTGCAGGCTGACTTCGGTCGTCAGTTGAACAGTGTTTCCTCCGACACATTGTTGCAGCTGGCTTCCGGGTTAAGCGAGCGGGTGTTAAGAAGCACGGTTTGGCGTGTCATGTTTGGGAGGACGCATGACTCGACCTTCGCCTCTCCCGAGCCCGTTGGGGAGTTGCAGCAATGAGACAAGCTAGTAATTGGATTTCATGAAATTGGGGAGGAAAAAGGGGTAAAATGCAGAATAAAAAAATATGTAAATTTAAAAAGAATTCGAACATAACCGCAAGTGCAGGCTATGGATGACTGTGGGCCATTCTAAATTAAAAAAATATTCCAAATAAGTAAACTACAGGGCATTCAGAAAGAATTCAGACCCCTTGACTTTTTCCACATTTTGTTACGTTACAGCTTTATTCTAAAATGGATTCTATTAAAAATGTTCCTCATCAATCTACACACAATATCCCATAATGACAAAGTGAAAAGTTGTTTAGAAATGTTTGCGAATGTATTTTTTTTTTTAAATGTAAAAACAGATACCTTCAGGCTCTTTGCTACAAGACTCGATATTGAGCTCAGGTGCATCCTCTTTCCATTGATCATCCTTGAGATGTTTCTACAACTTGATTGGAGTCCACCTGTGGTAAATTAAATTGATTGGACATGATTTGGAAAGGCACACACCTGTCTATATAAGGTCCCACAGTTGACAGTGCATGTCAGAGCAAAAACCAAAGCCCTGAGGTCGAAGGAATTGTCCGTAGAGCTCCAAGTCAGGATTGTGTCGAGGCACAGATCTGGGGAAGGTTACCGAAACATTTCTGCAGCATTGAAGGTCCCCAAGAACACAGTGACCTCCATCACTCTTAAATTGAAGAAGTTTGGAACCACCAAGACTGTTCTTAGAGCTGGCCGCCCTGCCAAACTGAGCAATCGGGGGAAAAGGGCCTTGGTCAGGAAGATGAACAAGAACCCGATAGTCACTCTGACAGAGGTCCTCTGTGGAGATGAGAGGACCTTCCAGAAGGACAACCATCTCTGCAGCACTCTACCAATCAGGCCTTTTATGGTACATTGGCCAGACGGTAAAAGGCACACGACAGCCCGCTTGGAGTTTGCCAAAAGGCACCTAAAGGATTCTCAGACCATGAGAAACAAGATTCTCTGATCTGATGAAACCAAGATTGAACTCTTTGGCCTGAATACCAAGCATCACGTCTGGAGAAAACCAGGCTCCGCTCATCACCTGGCCAATACCATCCCTACGGTGAAGCATGGTGGTGGCAGCATCATGCTGTTGGGATGTTAAATGAAGGTTACATTTAAAAATAAAATGTTTTTCAGCGGCAGGGACTGGGAGACTAGTCAGGATCGAGAGAAAGATGAACGGAGCAAAGTACAGAGAGATCCTTGCTGAAAACCTGCTCCAGAGCGTTCAGGACCTCAGACTGAGGAGAAGGTTCATCTTCCTTCAGATTCAGATCAACTTTATCATCCCGCCATATGGGGAAATTCATTTGGTCAGGTGCTTAAAGAAAGTGCTATTGCTACACATTGAAAGTGAATGTGCAATATTCTGTATACTGGAGGGTCCAACAGACTACAACAGACAGACTACAACAGACAGATCTATTATAGAGCCTAATGGCTGTTAGAAAAATGAGGACTGTTTTATTCCATCTGTTTTAATCTTCTTTTGAACAAGTCTCTTTCCCCTTGTCTGGCTGCTGCTGTGACTGAATTTGGAGTGAAGGGGATGAGTACTGTCCTGTAAAATGCTTTCAAGTTTTAGGAGGATGAGATTTGTGTACAAGTTGGTGGCAGATTCTTGATCTATACCAATGATCCTTCCTGCCGTCTTAATCACGCTCTGGAGCTTGACTTGGTCATGTTTTCCGAACACGCATATCAGACCAAAGGACAGCACACTCTGCCGGACAGATTTACAGGGAAATTACCCTAAGCACGCAGCCAAGACAACGTAGGACTGGCTTTGGGACAAGTCTCTGAATGTCCTTGAGTGGCCCAACCAGAGCCTGGACTTGAACCTGATCGAATATCTCTGGAGAGACCTGAAAATAGCTGTGCAGCAACATCCAACCTGACAGAGCTTGAGAGGATCTGCAGAGAAGAATGGGAGAAACTCCCCAAATACAGGTGTGCCAAGCTTGTAGCATAATACCCAAGAAGACTTGAGGCTGTAATCGCTGCCAAAGGTGCTTCAACAAAGTACTGAGTTAAAGGGTCTGAATACTTATGCAAATGTGATATTTAAGGTTTTGATTCATTCTATTTATACATATTTTTTTTTTAAATACTTTTTGCTTTGTTATTATGTGTAGATTGATGAAGGGGAAAAAAAGCAATTTAATCAATTGTAGTATAAGGCTGTAAAGTGAAGGGGTCTGAATGCACTGTATATGTAAAGACCATATTAAATTGTGAATGAGAGACTGATGAAGTGTGTACAGCCTGCGCAAGAAACAGCAGAGCTCATGCCTTTCATGCAACTATTTTCAAGTCATCATTAGTCTCATCATGCAGCCTTACAATGTATTAAACATCTAAACATATAGACCAACCTAGAACAACTAAAGTTGCATTAGTAACTCTAAATGAATCATATAGGAGGACCTGTTTTCAATATAGCACATATTTAACCGCTCAACTGCATGTGTACCCTCCCTCTCAAATCATTTGGAGAAAATATCCTTTCTATTTAATTCAGCTTTGTTCAATTGTATTCTTCTTACTATGAAATAATGCCATGGAATTCTGAGCAAATCTTGTCTGCTAAATGAACTAGTGTAGCCCACAGCCATATGGCATAGCCAGATCAGGACCTAACATCAGGACAAGTCAGAATACGCTATTCTGAAATGGACTACATTTTCTTCATATCATGTTTCTCTAGAGCTGTCTGAAATAGTGGTGTAGGCTATATTACATGGATGTATTAGGCCTTTTAAAATGTGCCAAAGGAGCGCATCAGCAGCTTGTACGTGTGGAAGCCTGGAGATGCTAAACATGTTAATTAACGGTCAATTACCGTGAGACCGGCAGTTATTTTTATGACAATCACCGGCTGACATGTAATGACCGCCACAGCCCCTGTGTGTGTGTGTGTGTGTGTAAGCGTGTGATATTGTGTGTATTGAGCCCTTCTCTCTGTGTCTCTAGGTGCTGTGTGAAGACATCACTAAGGAACACATTGATGCCATCATCTCTGACCTGCTACACCTCTACGACATGGAGGCCAAATGTACCTGAGGGGGGGAGACCGTGTGTGTGTGCTTCTTTCTGTACTCTGAAGAACTGAACTGTTTGTCAACTGTTCATCTTTTTGATAATAAATGTTAAATTAAGAGTTAATATATAACTGGTTTAGTGAGGAACTCCACTCACCTGATTGTCTAGGACTAGGTTTTAGTTGGACACGGATTAAAGGGAATTAACCAGCAGATACGCGGCTCTCTGCGAATTAAAGGGAATTAACCAGCAGATACACGGCTCTCCGCGAATTAAAGGGAATTAACCAGCAGATACACGGCTCTCCACGAATTAAAGGGAATTACCAGCAGACACACGGCCCTCCATGAATTAAAGGGAATTAACCAGCAGACACACGGCCCTCCACGAATTAAAGGGAATTAACCAGCAGATACACGGCCTCCGCAAATTAAAGGGAATTAACCAGCAGATACACGGCCTCCCCGAATTAAAGGGAATTAACCAGCAGACACACGGCCCTCCACGAATTGAGTTTGACACCCATGGTCTATGATGTTTGCATCCAAATAAAACAGAAACAATAAGAAGCTCTCTCTCCTGTCCTCTCGTCTCTTTCTCTCCCTGTCTATCACTTTTTAATATGATTAACGAGGGCTGCCGCATTCTCTCCAATGATAAACTATACGGTTGGAAGAGTGGTACTGGAACTGGAGGAAGAGTGGTACTGGAACGAGAGGAAGAGTGGAACTGGAACGAGAGGAAGCGTGGTACTGGAACGAGAGGAAGAGTGGTACTGGAACTGGAGGAAGAGTGGTACTGGAACTGGAGGAAGAGTGGTACTGGAACGAGAGGAAGAGTGGAACTGGAACGAGAGGAAGAGTGGTACTGGAACTGGAGGAAGAGTGGTACTGGAACTGGAGGAAGAGTGGTACTGGAACTGGAGGAAGAGTGGTACTGGAACAAGAGGAAGAGTGGAACTGGAGGAAGAGTGGAACTGGAGGAAGAGTGGAACTGGAACTGGAGGAAGAGTGGTACTGGAACTGGAGGAAGAGTGGAACTGGAGGAAGAGAGGTACTGGAACGAGAGGAAGAGTGGTACTGGAACGAGAGGAAGAGTGGTACTGGAACTGGAGGAAGAGTGGTACTGGAACGAGAGGAAGAGTGGTACTGGAACTGGAGGAAGAGTGGAACTGGAGGAAGAGTGGTACTGGAGGAAGAGTGGTACTGGAACTGGAGGAAGAGTGGTACTGGAACTGGAGGAAGAGTGGTACTGGAACGAGAGGAAGAGTGGTACTGGAACGAGAGGAAGAGTGGTACTGGAACTGGAGGAAGAGTGGTACTGGAACGAGAGGAAGAGTGGTACTGGAACGAGAGGAAGAGTGGTACTGGAACTGGAGGAAGAGTGGTACTGGAACTGGAGGAAGAGTGGTACTGGAACGAGAGGAAGAGTGGAACTGGAGGAAGAGTGGTACTGGAACTGGAGGAAGAGTGGTACTGGAACTGGAGGAAGAGTGGTACTGGAACGAGAGGAAGAGTGGTACTGGTAAGAGGAAGAGTGGTACTGGTAAGGCGTCCACATGCTTCCCGGCCAAAACAGTGCGGGAACAGTTTGCGCATATATTATGAGGACATGTTCGCCACACTACATTTTTCTCGAGGCAAGCCGAAGTCCGTAGCCTAAATCTATGCCCCCTCGTCTGCGATTGGTCAACAGTAGGGGGGTATTTATTGATTATCACTTGGACAGTCATTACCTGTTACAGTACCAACAGCTTCTCTACCTGGCGGTTCCTTCCTTAAAAACGATGTCAAATATAGGCCTATTCATCATTTATCAAGGTAGGCTCAACAGTTGAATTCATCGGAACAATTGTATGGCACCTTCCAGGCATGGATGAGGTGTTTCTCTCTCCCTCTTCCCCTCCGTCTCCTTCACTTCATCCTCTAGAGGACGCTGCCTGTCGACAGACAAAGCTAATATTCCTGACACTGTCGGAGAACTCCGCCTGCACGGTGAGTCGGTGGTGCGTCGGCGGTGCGTCCGGGCGTCTACTGTGGGAAGCGGTGATATTATCTGTGACGTCTGATGATCAGTGCTGTAGTGCCATTTTTTTTAGGTGAGGGAGGGCAAACAAATTAATTACGTCGTAATTTCCTTAATCAAATCAAATTTATTTATAAAGCCCCCCTTACATCAGCTGATGTCACAGAGTGCTGTACAGAAACCCAGCCTAAAACCCCAAACAGCAAGCAATGCAGGTGTAAAAGCAGGGTGGCTAGGAAAAACTCCCTAGAAGGCCAAAACCTAGGAAGAAACCTAGAGAGGAACCAGGCTGTGAGGGGTGGCCAGTCCTCTTCTGGCTGTGCCGGGTGCAGATTATAACAGAACATGGACAAGATTTTAAAATGTTCATAAAACAGGCAGAACAGTTGAAACTGGAGAAGCAGCACGGCCAGGTGGACTCGGGACATCAAGGAGTCATCAGGCCAGGTAGGCCTTGAGGAATGGTCCTAATGCTCAGGTCCTCCGAGAGAGAGAGAGAGAGAGAGAGAGAAGAATAAAAAGAAAGAGAGAGAGAGAATTAGAGAGAGCATACTTAAATTCGCACAGGACACCAGATAAGAGAAGAAATACTCCAGATATAACAGACGGACCCTAGCCCCCCGACACATAAACTACTGCAGCATAAATACTGGGGGCTGAGACAGGAGAGGTCGGGAGACACTGTGGCCCGTCCGGCGAAACCCCGGACAGGGACAAACAGGCAGGATATAACCCCACCCACTCTGCGAAGCACAGCCCCCACACCACTAGAGGGATATCTTCAACCACCAACTTACCATCCTGAGACAAGGCCGAGTATAGCCCACAAGATCTCCGCCACGGCACCAGAAGCCAGTGACTCGGCCCCTGTAATAAGGTTAGAGGCAGAGAATCCCAGTGGAGGGGAACCGGCCAGGCAAAGACCGCAAGGGCGGTTCGTTGCTCCAGTGCCTTTCCGTTCACCTTCACACTCCTGGGCCAGACTACACTCAGTCATAGGATCTACTGAAGAGATGAGTCTTCAATAAAGACTTAAAGGTTGAGACCGAGTCTGCGTCTCTCACATGGATAGGCAGACTATTCCATAAAAATGGAGCTCTATAGGAAAAAGCCCTGCCTCCAGCTGTTTGCTTAGAAATTCTAGGGACAGTAAGGAGGCCTGCGTCTTGTGACCGTAGCGTACGTGTAGGTATGTACGGCAGGACCAAATCAGAAAGATAGGTAGGAGCAAGCCCATGTAATGCTTTGTAGGTTAGCAGTAAAACCTTGAAATCAGCCCTTGCCTTAACAGGAAGCCAGTGTAGAGAGGCTAGTACTGGAGTAATATGATCAAATTTTGGGGTTCTAGTCAAGATTCTAGCAGCCGTGTTTAGCACTAACTGAAGTTTATTTAGTGCTTTATCCGGATAGCCGGAAAATAAAGCATTGCAGTAGTCTAACCTAGAAGTTACAAACGCATGGATTAACTTTTCTGCATCATATTTGGACAGAAAGTTTCTGATTTTTACAATGTTACGTAGATGGAAAAAAGCTGTCCTTGAAACAGTCTTGATATGTTCGTCAAAAGAGAGGGGTCCAGAGTAACGCCGAGGTCCTTCACAGTTTTATTTGAGACGACTGTACAACCATCAAGATTAGATTGTCAGATTCAACAGAAGATCTCTTTGTTTCTTGGGACCTAGAACTAGCATCTCTGTTTTGTCAGAGTTTAAAAGTAGAACATTTTCTGCCATCCACTTCCTTATGTCTGAAACACAGGCTTCCAGGGAGGGCAATTTTGGGGCTTCACCATGTTTCATCGAAATGTACAGCTGTGTGTCATCCGCATAGCAGTGAAAGTTAACATTATGTTTCTGAATGACATCACCAAGTGGTAAAATATATAGTGAAAACAATAGTGGTCCCAAAACAGAGCCTTGAGGAACACCGAAATTTACAGTTGATTTGTCAGAGGACAAACCATCCACAGAGACAAACTGATATCTTTCCGACAGATAAGATCTAAACCAGGCCAGAACTTGTCCATGTAGACCAATTTGGGTTTCCAATCTCAGTGCTATGATGGGGTCTAAAACCAGACTGAAGCGTTTCGTATACATTGTTTGTCTTCAGGAAGGCAGTGAGTTGCTGCGCAACAGCTTTTTCAAAGATTTTTGAGAGGAATGGAAGATTCGATATAGGCCGATAGTTTTTTATATTTTCTGGGTCAAGGTTTGGCTTTTTTAAGAGAGGCTTTATTACTGCCACTTTTAGTGAGTTTGGTACACATCCGGTAGATAGAGAGCTGTTTATTATGTTCAACATAGGAGGGCCAAGCACAGGAAGCAGCTCTTTCAGTAGTTTAGTTGGAATAGGGTCCAGTATGCAGCTTGAAGGTTTAGAGGCCATGATTATTTTCATCAATGTGTCAAGAGATATGGTACTAAAAGACTTGAGTGTCTCTCTTGATTTTATGTCCTGGCAAAGTTGTGTGGACTCAGGACAACTGAGTTTTGGAGGAATACGCAGATTTAAAGAGGAGTCCGTAATTTGCTTTCTAATGATCATGATCTTTTCCTCAAAGAAGTTCATGAATGAATCACTGCTAAAGTGAAAGCCATCCTCTCTTGGGGAATGCTGCTTTTTAGTTAGCTTTGTGACAGTATCAAAAGAAACTTTGGATTATTCTTATTTTCCTCAATTAACTTGGAAAAATAGGATGATCGAGCAGTAGTGAGGGCTCTTCGATACTGCACGGTACTGTCTTTCCAAGCTAGTCGGAAGACTTCTAGTTTGGTGTGGCGCCATTTCCGTTCCAATTTTCTGGAAGCTTGCTTCAGAGCTCGGGTATTTTCTGTATACCAGGGAGCTAGTTTTTTATGGCAAATGTTTTTGTTTTTAGGGTGCAACTGCATCTAGGGTATTGCGCAAGGTTACATTGAGTTCCTCAGTTAGGTGGTTAACTGATTTTTGTACTCTGACGTCCTTGGGTAGGTGGAAGGATTCTGGAAGGGCATCTAGGAATCTTTGGGATGTCTGAGAATTTATAGCACGACTTTTGATGATCCTTGGTTGGGGTCTGAGCAGATTATCTGTTGCGATTTCAAACGTAATAAAATGGTTGGTACCGAGACATGCAGCCAATTGAATATCCTATAGTTTAGAATATACATCAAATGCATCCTCCAATTGGTCTATTTTTAAAACCCTCAGACACCAAGTTAGGCATATCTAATTTAAAAATAGGCCATCACGTTTAACGTCCAAACTGCATCTCCATGCCATTGATTTGATTGATCAGTTCCATGGGAATGTGCATTCAGATCTTAAATTATTGTTTCGTGAGCGAATTAAAGCGGATGGTGTTAAACTATTAGCCTTTCTTGTATTTTGTTACAATCAAAGCAGATATCCTGCCTAGCGGCTCGTTCTGTTGAGTTTTGTCGCATGATTTAGCCTACCATCCTAAAACCTCATTAGAAATGAGCTGTTTTTGGTGTAAGAGTAAAGTTATAGGCCTGTTATACTGTGCTATTATATTCAGTTCTTTCATGGTGCTGTTAAAGAAGTTGAACCAACTAGTGGTGCTGAAGGAAAGCTCTGCCATTCGGCCGTTCAGGAACAAGCAACAATAGTTTGCATTAGGCTAATAGGGCCTACCACTACGTGGTATCACTATAAGTAGGCTATAGCCTAATAGGACCTACCACTACGTGGTATCACTATAAGTAGGCTATAGCCTAATAGGGCCTACCACTACGTGGTATCACTATAAGTAGGCTATAGCCTAATAGGACCTACCACTACGTGGTATCACTATAAGTAGGCTATAGCCTAATAGGGCCTACCACTACGTGGTATCACTATAAGTAGGCTATAGCCTAATAGGACCTACCACTACGTGGTATCACTATAAGTAGGCTATAGCCTAATAGGACCTACCACTACGTGGTATCACTATAAGTAGGCTATAGCCTAATAGGACCTACCACTACGTGGTATCACTATAAGTAGGCTATAGCCTAATAGGACCTACCACTCACGTGGTATCACTATAAGTAGGCTATAGCCTAATAGGACCTACCACCACGTGGTATCACTATAAGTAGCCTATAGCCTAATAGGGCCTACCACTACATTGGTATCACTATAAGTAGGCTATAGCCTAATAGGACCTACCACTCATTGGTATCACTATAAGTAGCCTATAGCCTAATAGGGCCTACCACTACGTGGTATCACTATAAGTAGGCTATAGCCTAATAGGTCCTACCACTACGTGGTATCACTATAAGTAGGCTATAGCCTAATAGGACCTACCACTACGTGGTATCACTATAAGTAGCCTATAGCCACAGAGTGTGGTGTGGTCTGCCCAACGCCCTCCAGGACACCTACACCACCCGATGTCACAGGAAGGCCAAGAAGATCATCAAGGACAACAACCACCCGAGCCACGGCCTGTTCACCCCGCTATCATCCAGAAGGCGAGGTCAGTACAGGTGCATCAAAGCTGGGACCGAGAGACTGAAAAACAGCTTCTACCTCAAGGTCATCGGACTGTTAAATAGCCATCACTAGCACATTAGAGGCTACTGCCCTATATACATAGACTGGAAATCACTGGCCACTTTAATAATGGAACACTAGTCACTTTAATAATGTTTACATATTTTGCATTACTCATCTCATATGTATATACTGTATTCTATCCTACTGTATCTTAGTCTATACATTACTCATCTCATATGTATATACTGTATTCTATTCTACTGTATCTTAGTCTATACATTACTCATCTCATATGTATATACTGTATTCTATTCTACTGTATCTTAGTCTGTACATTACTCATCCCATATGTATATACTGTATTCTATTCTACTGTATCTTAGTCTGTACATTACTCATCCAAATATTTATATATCCTAAATTCCATTCCTTTACTTAAATGTGTGTATATTGTGTGTATTGTTGTGAAATTTTTAGATATTACTTGTTAGATATTACTGCCCTGTTGGAGCTAGAAACACAAGCATTTCACTACACCCGCAATAACATCTGCTAAACACGTGTATGTGACCAATACAATTTGATTTGAAAATAGGTCTGCATAGAACAATGCTGGGAGTAGAGAGAGAATGAGGGAAGAGAGATAGAGAGACCAGAATAAGGTAGATGGAGATCTCTAGATGAGGAGGAATGGAAGAAGGAGGAGAGGATGAAATAATAAATGGAACACAAAGTAGCACAAGTCTATAATAAATTCACCTCTTGTTCTGAAGGCTGGAGTTGCTCAGGTGACCAATCACATTGTTGATGGGCTGTTACATGAAACAACTAATAGCAAGTTAAAACTTCTTAGGGATCGTTGGGACGCTAGCGGCCCACCTACGACAACATCCGGTGAAATGCAGAGCGCCAAATTAAAATTACAAAAATAGTCATATTAAACAGTCATGAAAATACAAGTGTCATACACCATTCTTTAGCTTAGAATCTTGGTAATCGAACAGCTTTGTCCGATTTACAATAGGCTTTACAGCGAAAGCATAGCACTGTTGACATCTAGTGGAAGCTATAGGAACTGCAATCTGGTAAATAATTCCCTCCATAGTGAATAGCAAGTCAATGGAAAAACTGTGACATAAAAACCTGTCATATCAGTTCTGTTATACTCACAGACATTATTTTAACATTATTTTAACAGTTTTAGAAACTTCAGACTGTTTTCTTATAATCCACGCTTCAAGATATATGCATATCCTAGCTTCTGGGCCTGAGTAACAGGCAGTTTACTTTGGGCACGTTAGGCTCTCCGTACTTCCGAACACTGCCGCCTAGCCCTAACAGGATAAACATTTCCCAATCGCTGGTGCTTTTGTAACTATCCTCTCTCTCTCTCTCCAGGTTGCCCTTCGTCTATCCCTCTATCCTTTCATGGATTGGCTGTGCTGATTGGGTGACAGAAACAAGGGAGGAGTGGAATCGCCACAGAGACGGGGAATGCTGGACTGACCCCCCTCCTCCTCCTCCTCCTCTTCCCCTAACCCTACTGGTTAGCTGACACTGATGAAGACTTATGTCTGAAATAAAGGACGAAGGGCCTGGTAACAGAAGATTCAGAGAGAGAGAGAGGACCAAACCACGATGTGTGTCAGTCAGAATGTCTACCACAGTGACCAAGGGAGAGATGGCTAACAGTGCTGTAGAGTTCTACAGTGGAGGTGGGAAGGAGGAGGGTAACCGGGCTGCAGGGGGGAGATTTTGGGGCGACGGTGAAGGAGCTCAGGGATCTGATGGAGCTCAGTGGAGGGGATACAGGGGCCGTACGGAGACTAGGCTACTCAACAACACTACTGATGGTACGGTGGGAGGGAATGTGTGTTGTTTGGCCAGTTGACCGTATCAGTTTATTAACACGGAACAACATTGCTGTATCAAAACACCATGTCTCACACTAAAAAATACCGTAATTACATAAGTATTCAGACCCTTTGCTATGAGACTTGAAATTGAGCTCAGGTGCATCCTGTTTCCATTGATCATCCTTGAGATGTTTCTACAACTTGATTGGAGTCCACCTGTGGTAAATTCAATTGATTGGACATAATTTGGAAAGGCACACGTCTGTCTATATAAGGTCCCAAAGTTATCAGTGTCTCTCAGAGAACAAAGCCATGAGGTCGAAGGAATTGTCTGTAGAGCTCCAAAACAGGATTGTGTTGAGGCACTGATCTGGGGAACCAAAACATTTCTGCAGCTTTGAAGGTCCCCAAGAACACAGTGGCCTCCATCATTCTTAAATGGAAGAAGTTTGAAACCACTGAGCAATCGGTGGAGAAGGACCTTGGTCAGGGAGGTGACCAAGAACCCATGGTTACTCTGACAGAGCTCTAGAGTTCCTCTCTGGAGATGGAAGAACCTTCCAGAAGGACAACCATCTTTGCAGCACTCCACCAATTAGGCCTTTATGGTAGTGGCCAGACAGAAACCACTCCTCAGTAAAAGGCACACGACAGCCCGCTTGGAGTTTGCCAAAAGGAACCTAAAGACTCTCAGATCATGAAACCAGATTCTCCGGTCTGATGAAACCAAGATTGAACAAAATGTGGGAAAAGTCAAGGGGTATCTCTGTTCTTTTCTCTGTTCATCTTTCCATCGATCCTGACTAGTCTCCCAGTCCCTGCCATTGAAAAAGATTCCCACAGGATGATGCTGCCACCACCATGCTTCACTGTAAGGATGGTGCCAGGTTTCCTCCAGACGTGACGCTTGGCATTCAGGCCAGAGTTCTCATTCGCCCAAATCCAGATAGCTGATGTTCTGAGAGATGCAAAATCTGGACCCTCTCTTTCTAAAATTATGTTGAAATTGTTGCAAAAAATTACTAGCCTGTTCAACCTCTCGTATCGTCTGAGATTCCCAAAGATTAGAAAGCTGTAGAAAAAAATTCAGACCCACTGAAGCTGGAGACACTTATCTCCCTCACTAGCTTTAAGCACCAGCTGTCAGAGCAGCTCACAGACCCCTGCACATAGCCCATCTGTAAACAGCCCATCCTATTACCTCATCCCATACTGTATTTATTTATCTTGCTCCTTTGCACTCCAGTAACTTGCACATTTATCTTCTGCACATCTACCATCCCAGTGTTTAATTGCAGGTAGCCTAGTGGTTAGAGCGCTGGACTCGTAACCGGAGGATTGCAAGTTCGAATCCCCGAGCTGACAAGGAAAAAATCTGTCGTTCTGCCCCTGAACAAGGCAGTTAACCCACTGGGGGTTGACTCATAGCCGCGGGGCAGGCGGGTTAAGGGTCATGAAATTGTGTGGATGAAGGGCAGTCAGGCTGAATAATTTGTACACTGCACATTGACAACTAAGACCAAAAATAGATCTGAATATAATTTCATACCTTGAGTATTAACATGGCCACTTGGGAAAAGATGCCTGGAATTAAACACGTCTTGCTGAATTCCTGGTATTAGTCCGGGATTTGGCCGTTAACCCATTTAAATGTTGTGAGTTAGGTGATCAACAGCCAAGGTTTACTTTTAAATTTGGGCTATGCCAGTATTACAAGTCAGTACTTTGGACACTATTTCAATCTGAAGTGGTTTGAAGGGCATCAGAAAGGTACAGAACATGCATAAACAGAGGTGCCAACCAGAGTCTCTGGTGCAGTGCTTTAGAAATGCTGGGACATGAGATCCCCTGCTTTACAGAAGTTAAGGTGTCTGTACTTAACTAATCTGACAGTAGCCGCTTTCATTGTTCATTTTACCCACAACCCTTCCAAGTCATCTGAAATCAGCCGTTAAGTTCAGAATAAATGGAAGACAACTCAGGTCAGTTTTATATTCACCAATGCACTTTTATTGGCTAGTTGTTCTTCCACCATGTCTCTGATCTCTTGGATACTTCTGTGCCTTTCCAGACAGTCTGTAGTTGGGCGTCTAGACGGTGTGAATCTTCTTCCAGCGAGCCAGAGGGCCAGTCGAGGGGATGTATTTCACCCCGCAGCCATCAGGAATCACACGCTTTTCAGCCATCATTTGATCAAAGTCCTCTGCATTGAACTTAGTGAAGCCGTACTTCTTTGACATGTGGATCTGGGAGAGAGAGAAGGGAGAGAGTAATCAGATGTCATCCAGAGGCAACCGTGTTTCTCAGTGAAGGAAATATAGCCAGTTTTGTCTCAGCGGTCCCTTAAAGGGGCCAGCACCTCCCAGCTGGCCTCATACACAACCACAGAGTCACTGTCTGCAGCCACTGAACACCAGAACCGCACTGCAGCGGGACTGGTCAGCTTCATGAACTGCAGGTGTCTTAACAACTCACAATGAGTGTTTTAAGACTTTCAAATCTCATCTTAATACATTCACACAATGATCGACACCAGTTATTCCAGTGTGTAGCTACTCAGACAAGTGTCTGCATTTCAAATGTATATTTCGTGTGAGCGTTACCTTCTGGCGCCCGGGGAACTTGAACTTGGCTCTGCGGAGAGCCTCGATAATGTGCTCCTTGTTGCTGGCCTTGGTGCGGACAGACATGATCACCTGACCGATTCTAACACGGGCCACGGTGCCCAGTGGTTTACCGAACGCACCACGCATCCCTGTCTGGAGCCTAGAAACACAACAAACCACGTTTCATTATTACAGACACATTACTGACAATGAATAGGTATTGCGCTTTACAGCAAGCAGAGACCAGAGCCAGGGAAACTAACGCAGGAAGAAACCCAGAGAGGAACCAGACTGGGGGTCATCTTGAATTTACCTTTAAAACATTAGTGCCAATTACCTCAAAGGCCATGATCATGGACACATGGCACCCTATTCTCTACAGTGCACTACTGTAGGAGGCCTATGGGCTGGTCATTGACATGGACCAGCACCTTGTCCATATTACCAGCAGGGCCCATGCCAGCAGACTGAGGCAGAGCAGTACCTAGCCAGCGGGCCTAGTCTACAATCCCCAGCCCAGTCAGTCCAGGTCTGAAACACAGCAGCACCAGTTGTAAAGATTTGTCTCAGCGGTCCCTTAAAGGGGCCAGCACCTCCCAGCTGGCCTCATACACAACCACAGAGTCACTGTCTGCAGCCATTGCACACCAGAACCGCACTGCAGCGGGACTGGTCGGCTTAATAAGCTGCAGGGGTTTTGGAAGAGGTGTGTATGTGTGCTGTACCTGTCAGCCCCGGCGCAGGACAACATCTTGTTGATACGGATGACATGGAAGGGATGCAGGCGGACCCGGATGTGGAAGCCGTCTTTTCCACAAGTCTTCACCATGTACTTGTTGGCACAGATACGGGCTGCTTCCAGAGCTAGAGGAGATGGAGGGGATGGAGGGAGATGGAGGAGATGGAGGGGATGGAGGGAGATGGAGGGGATGGGGGAGATGGAGGGAGATGGGGGAGATGAGGGGATGGGAGAGATGGAGGGGATGGGATGGGGGAGATGGAGGGATGGGGAGAGATGGGGAGATGGAGGGATGGGGAGATGGGGGAGATGGGGAGATGGAGGGGATGGGGGGATGGGGAGATGGAGGGATGGGGAGATGGAGGGATGGGGGATGGAGGATGGAGGGATGGGGAGATGGAGGGGATGGAGGGAGATGGAGGGATGGAGGGAGATGGAGGGGATGGGGAGATGGAGGAAGTTAGAAAGTAGTAGATCCAACCTGGTCTTTCAGAAAGAGAAACATGCTTCTGTGACGTGACAGTGATTTTGTTCGTCTCCCCAGAGATGACCTCTGCCCTCACCTTCAGAGGACAGCTGCTCGTACTCGTCAGAGACCATGTGACCACACAGAGGAAACTCATCCACCCTGGCCTTCTTCCTGCCCAGATCAAAGATCCTGATCTTAGGATCTACAGAGAGGAGAGTGTACATTACATACAGGAGGGGGCAGAGTGTACATTACATACAGGAGGGGTACATTACATACAGGAGGGGACAGAGTGTACATTACATACAGGAGGGGACAGAGAGCAGAGTGTACATTACATACAGGAGGGGCAGAGTGTACATTACATACAGGAGGGATAGAGTGTACATTACATACAGGAGGGGACAGAGAGCAGAGTGTACATTACATACAGGAGGGGACAGAGTGCGCATTACATACAGGAGGGGACAGAGAGCAGAGTGTACATTACATACAGGAGGGGCAGAGTGTACATTACATACAGGAGGGGCAGAGTGTACATTAAATACAGGGAATAGTTGACATAGGTCTGAGTGTCAATTCCTTAAGATACCAAGCGGACGTACAAAACAGCCAATTAGCTACTCCCTCTGTAGTTCAGCATAAACAGGTCACGATTTGTCTCAGCGGTCCCTTAAAGGGGCCAGCACCTCCCAGCTGGCCTCATACACAACCACAGAGTCACTGTCTGCAGCCACTGAACACCAGAACCGCACTGCAGCGGGACTGGTCTGCTTCATGAACTGCAGTTAAGAACAGTGTTAAGCCGAGTAGTCGGACAGAACTAGTATTGTAACGTAATGGGCATATTTTCATAGCATTTTTTTGTAATTATCCGTGACCAGAGAGAATTATATTTTTCAGGAGCCAGCAAGCGTCTTTCTCATGCCAGTCAGTAACCGTGTCTAGACCGTACTGTCTGAGTCGGTGCATGGTAAAAGATAACTGGCTAGTTTGCCTGTCTATAAAGAGAAGGGCGGGCAGTAAGTCGATCCTGCTGCTCTGATTGGATAGAGTGATGCTGTATCTCTTGTCTACTCATTATGTCATTTTTCCTTGCATGTTTTTCGGTCTGATCATTTCCGATTGCTGCTGCTGTAATAACTCACATGGCGAGGACGTTTGATATCAAGCTATCAATGTACATAATATCTAACCAGCAGGGCGAGGGAAATATGCAACACCTATGTGCATTGACAGATTAAAACTTGTCCGCCCGCTGTAAGTTGACAGACACTGGTCAGACCCCCTTACCGGATGCTTGTTTGGTCTAGAAACGTGCAGGAAGATGTTCTGGCGTAATTTTGCGAACATCTACTTAAGCATATTAAAACATTTTTAAAAAAAATCCACGATCACGAGAATCATCCGATCAAACTATCAATTTACGGATACGATTAAGAGTACGGCCTTGTCTGCACACCCCTCACTGTTCAGGTCCCGTTTGAGTGGGTTTTGGGGGAATAACCAAGGAGAAGGTAAGGAAAAAGAGTTTACCAGGCACACCGCGACAGAAGCGGGACTTGGGGTAGGGCTTGTTCTTGCAGTAGCGATAGCTGAGGGAGAGACAGATGGTTTGAAACAATGATCAGTCTGACCAGCTACAGTAGCAGGCCACATGTTAGTCATAGTTCAATGTTTGGTTTGTCAAGTGGTCACATCAGCTGCCTTTACATTCAACACAGGAAAATGACAACAATGGAATGTAAGTGATCAGAGGTCCTCCAGAAACAAGCCAGGTGATCCTAAGGATGTTTCCACATGTTCATGCATCTTTATACTGTATGGTAGAAGAGACAAACAGCGTTGTATGCGGTGTAAATCACAGGCCCATGTCTGCTACTAACAACCTCCATCACTATGTTCAGCTTCAATGGCTAGTTAACTGTGCTACTTTATGCCATCAGCCTACTAACTAGTAACATGATCTAACTAGCTCCAGTCAACACCAGGTGACCTGGTTTAAACGAGTTCAACTAGTGGCCAGACAGACTGTATCTGGCTCGGTCCTGGATGCACATGGTGCGGACATGCCGTCCGCTTAGCCGGAGCAGGGAAACAGCTCACCATCGGGCTGGCCGGCGACCCATCGCTGCAGTCCGGTCAGAGAGCACACACCACCCGCTTATTAGGCAAGGAAACGACGGCTGTGGGCTGGAGAACCGCGGTGGTTTGGAGAATGTTTCGCGGAGCGGCAGACACCGCGATGTGAACACGCACTCACCGACAGGACCAAAGGAAGTTACCGAGACATCCGCCGCGTCATGTGGGCGCTCCGCCTGGACAAATACAATATATTTAAAAAAAACACTCCGGTTATATTTTTGATTTGGGTAAACACTTTTAGAGTCACACGTGAAATGTGCTTAATAAATCGTGTATTTTAACATTGAATATGGCGGCTGTAAAAATTTCCTCCGTAACAACTAGCCTACCGTGGAGCATAACGGGAAATGTAGTTTTACTGGGGACATGGAACAAGCAACATGTAGGATGAGATCATCAACATGTAGGATGAGATCCGGTGAGGACGAGGAAAGGGTCGGTAAAATGAGTTTGGGTTGATGACAGTGGTGTTATTTAATAACATTTGAATTGCTATGTATTGGCAAGTGAGGGGATTTGAAGCCACCAGATGGCCAGAGTGGCACTCCCCAGATGGATCAGTCCTCCCCATAGGAACGAATGGAATTCTACAATATTTCAGTTAAAGGTGCACTATGCAGAAATCGCTACGCCATTTCCTGGTTGCTAAAATTCTAATAGTTACCTAATTTCAGTGATAAATGTGATAAAACAAGCAACTATAGTGTAGAGAATCATTGTACCATCTAAACAACTGTTAAATATATTTTCCATAACCAAAAATATTATATTTTCAGCTGTTTGAAGCCGGTGGACAAAACCCAAATTAAAAGACGCAAAAACGAAACTTAATAACAGGAAGCATAGAATTAGTGCACATTTTACTTTGGGCACGCCAGACTCTCCAAAACTCCGAACACTGCCGTCGCTCCCAAACAGGTTTTAACCTGGGTCCACTCTACCAGGGTCATGTAGCACTTGGAGTATTTGTAAAATTATTCTTGCCAGTTTTTGACGAACCTGTTAAGAAACTAATGTGAGAACTGTTAGGGCCCCCTGGATCAATGATGAATTGAAAAATGGTTTCAAGAAGGTGGTCGAGCTGCTCAGTTGGTTGGTTGACGTTTTGCAAATTGAGTCATTTTGTGACAAAACTTAACACAAAAAAATAAGAAATTATGTTACCAAGATAAATGACAAAAAAATATGGGAAAAGACTTTGGAGCACCTTAAATCCTTTATTTAACCAGGCGAGTCAGTTAAGAACAAATTCTTATTTACAATGACGGCCTACCCCGCCTACCCCAGCTTCCCCCGGCCTCCCCCGGCCTACCCCGGCCTCCCCCGGCCTACCCCGGCTTCCCCCGGCCTCCCCCGGCCTACCCCGGCCTCCCCCGGCCTACCCCGGCCTACCCCGGCCTCCCCCAGCCTACCCCGGCCTCCCCCAGCCTCACCCAGCCTCCCCCAGCCTACCTCGGACGATGCTGGGACAATTGTGCGCCGCCCATCACGGCCAGATGTGATTCAGACCGCTACACACAACTTGTACTGCACTGACTCAGATTACCGACTGGTTAACATAAATGGCTAATAATATGATAGTTGGAGCTGTATTGTTAGATATCAGTGCAGCCTTTGATGTTATTGATCATAAATTGTTATTGAAAAAACTCACTTGTTTTGGCTTTACATAAACTGTCATCCCATGGAGAGTTGCTTATCCAATAGAACTCAGAGAGTATTCTTTAATGGAAGCTTCTCTAACATCAGATATGTACAGTGCGGTATCCCTCAGGGCAGTTGCCTTGGCTCGTTACTCTTCTCTGTTTTTCTTGTCTTACAAGAAGCTAAAATCACTATGTATGGCTGATGATTGCACACTCTACACATCAGCACCTACAGCCAGTGAGCTCACTCAGACTCTTAGCAAGGAGTTACAGTCAGTATCAGAATGGGTAATTAACAGTAAACTGGTGTTGAATACATCTAAATCCTGAAGCATTGTATTTGGTTCAAAGCATTCTCTTAGACCTAAACCTCCACTGGTGCATAAAGGGTGTGACCATTGACCAAGTTGAAGCAGCATTCTCCTAGGAGTAACATTGGATGGTCAGTTATCACGGTCCAGTTGTATCGACAAAGTTGTTGTGGAGATGGAGAGCGGTACACCACATCACCAAAAGTATGTGGACACCCCTTAAAATTAAAGGACTCGGCTATTTCAGCCACACCCGTTGCTGACAGGTGTATAAAATCGAACACACAGCCATGCAATCTCCATAGACAAACATTGGCAGTAGAACGGCTTTACTGAAGAGCTCAATGACTTGCAACATGGCACTGTCATTTATTTTATTTTATTTCACCTTTATTTAACCAGGTAGGCCAGTTGAGAACAAGTTCTCATTTACAACTGCGGCCTGGCCAAGATAAAGCAAAGCAGTTCGACACATACAACAACACAGAGTTACACATGGGATAAACAGACATACAGTCAATAATACAGTAGGAAAATAAGAAAATAAGTCTATATACAGTGAGGGCAAATGAGGTAAGATAAGGGAGGTAAGGCAATAAATAGGCCATGGTGGCGAGGTAATTACAATATAGCAATTAAACACTGGAGTGATAGATGTGCAGAAGATAAATGTGCAAGTTACTGGGGTGCAAAGGAGCAAGATAAATAAATAAATACAGTATGGGGAATGAGGTAGTAGGATGGGCTGTTTACAGATGGGCTATGTGCAGGTGCAGGGGTCTGTGAGCTGCACTGACAGCTGGTTCTTAAAGCTAGTGAGGGAAATATGAGTCTCCAGCTTCAGTGATTTTTGTAGTTTGTTCCAGTCATTGGCAGCAGAGAACTGGAAGGAAAGGCGGCCAAAGGAGGAATTGGCTTTTGGGGTGACCAGTGAAATATACCGGCTGGAGCGCGTGCTCCGGGTGGGTGCTGAGATAAGGCGGGGCTTTACCTAGCAGAGACTTGTAGATGACCTGGAGCCAGTGGGTTCGGCGACGAAGATGAAGTGAGGGCCAGCCGACGAGAGCATACAGGTCGCAGTGGTGGGTAGTATATGGTGCTTTGGTGACAAAACGGATGGCACTGTGATAGACTACATCCAATTTGTTGAGTAGAGTGTTGGAGGCTATTTTATAAATGACATCGCCGAAGTCGAGGATCGGTAGGATGGTCAGTTTTATTTGGCAGCATGAGTGAAGGATGCTTTGTTGCGAAATAGGAAGCCGATTCTGGGTTTCATTTTGGATTGGAGATATTTAATGTGAGTCTGGAAGAAATTGTAAATAACAAATATCACATTTCTAAGCAAACAGCTGAAGGCAGGGCTTTCTCCTACAGAGCTCAATTTTTATGGAATGGTCTGCCCATCCAACTGACAGACGCAGTCGCAGCCTTTAAATCTTTACCAAAGACATATTTTCAGTAGGTTCTATGATTGAGTCTGGCCCAGGAGTGTGAAGGTGAACGGCAAGGCACTGGAGTGATGAATCGGCCTTGCTGTTGTAGTAGTCAAACATGACTAATGCAGAGGCACATTGGTTAATGTTATGTGATAGCAGACAACATGATTGACATAACTTAGATTGCATTTATAATATTGGCTGAGGCTTAAGTGCTAAAACAAGTATGCAAGATAACCTGGAACAGTTGTCAAGATATAGGTGACACCAATCAAGAACTGAAATAACCATAGGGCCAATGGGAAGTAGTTTATGAACATACAAGGAGTGATCTTATGCTGAGCAGAGACAGAGGACGCCAAGCGCATCTCTCAGAATGCCACTTAGTCTATTTTGCCACTTGTAAGCAGAACATAGGTCAAAGGTTGTCTCGGCTAGTGACAAGGCTGCAAAGCTGAGACCCATAGATACATATGTTAAGAGTCAGACATAGATTACAGGGTTTGTAAAATTAGACAGAGCCCAAGCAGCTGTCAGGTGTGAGTGACAGCAAGCAATTGTTAAGACAGAGAGAATGTTAATCCATTAAGGTCTAAAAGATGACAGCAGAATGGCCAACACAAGTAATATATGTACACATTAAATGTATTATTGTTATAACATTGAAGTGGCTGCCACCATATAATCTAAACTTGGAACAGATAGGGGCGTTACTGGGTGTGAACAAGCAAGACCTCAGATCAAAAGATGATTGGTGGCATGAAAGAAAGAAGGAGTGACTGCATTTACATATGGGCTGTACTCATATACTGTAAGGGTATAAATTAGAATTTTGGGATTAATGGTGTCAGCTGTGTCCCGGGTCAGCTCGACTTTTAATTACTCTGAATTAAAGGTCTTATTGAATTCACAAGTTTCTTGTATGAGTGTCATAATTTGAAGATCATTTTTTCCACGACACTGTCTCTGCCTGGCCGGCTCCCCTCTCTCAAATGGTTTGTTTCTAGTCAAGATTCTAGCAGCCGTGTTTAGCACTAGCTGAAGTTTATTTATCCAGGTAGCCGGAGAGTAGAGCATCGCAGTCTAATCTAGAAGTGACAAAAGTATGGATTCGCTTTTTTGCAATGTTACGAAGACGAGGGGCATTGGGACAGGTTTCCTTGGCGTTCTTGGGCACAGGGACTATAGTGGTTATAACAGCTTACATGTATTACAGACTGGGTCAGCTCGAGGTTGAACATGTCAGTGAAGATATACTAGCCAGCTGGTCAACGCTCTGAGGACACATCCTGGTAATCTGGCCTTGTGAATGTTAACCTGTGTGTGTTGTGTGGACAGATTCATACAGTCTTTAAAAGGTAAGCTCACTGTACTGAATCAGAGGCAAGGAATCACACACACACACACACACACACACACACACACACACACACACACACACACACACACACACACACACACACACACACACACACACACACACACACACACACACACACACACACACACACACACACACAGACAATTCAGTCTTGTATCTTGTACAGCTTACCTTGTGGGGACACACAATTCAGTCCCATTCAAAATTATATTTTCCCTAACCCTAACCTTAACCTTAACCCAAAAACCTAATCTTAACCCTAACCCTAAAACTAACCCTAGCTCCTAACCCTAAACGTAATTCTAACACTAATTCTAACCTAAGACACACACAGAGACACACACAGAGACACACACAGAGACACACACACTGTATCTATAAACACAGCCTTTTAAGGTAAACTCTCTTTGTCACTCTGTCGCTCTTGCTTTCTCTCTGTCTCTCTCTCTCTGTCTCTCTCTCTCTCTCTCTCTCTCTCTCTCTCTCTCTCTCTCTCTCTCTCTCTCTCTACCTGTCTGTCTGTCTGTCTGTCTGTCTCGCTCTCTCTGTCGTTTCAATTAAATTAAAAGGGCTTTATTGGCATGGGAAACATATGTTTACATTGCCAAAGCAAGTGAAATAGATAATATACAAAAGTGAAATAAACAATAAAACATTAACAGTAAACAGTACACTCACATAAGTTCCAAAAAGAATAAAGACATTTCAAATGTAATATTTTGTCTACATACAGTGTTGTAATGATGTGCAAATAGTTAAAGTACAAAAGGGAAAATAAATAAACATAAATATGGGTTTATTACAATGGTGTTTGTTCTTCACTGGTTGACCTTTTCTTGTGGCAACAGGTCACAAATCTTGCTGCTGTGACGGCACACTGTGGTATTTCACCCAGTAGATATGGGAGTTTATCAAAATTGGGTTTATTTTCTAATTCTTTGTGGATCTATGTAATCTGAGGGAATAATGTGTCTCTAATATGGTCATACATTTGGCAGGAGGTTTAGGAAGTGCAACTCAGTTTCCACCTCATTTTGTGGGCAGTGTGCACATAGCCTGCCTTCTCTTGAGAGCCAGGTCTGCTTTTGGTGGCCTCTCTCAATAGCAAGGCTATGCTCACTGAGTCTGTACATCTCTGTCTCTGTCTCTGTCTCGTATTACAGTGTATTTGTTCATGAGTCTGTCTTTGTGTGTACTCTGTAATCTCTTCTTCTCCATTTCACTGTACTGTAATATTAGAGATGGAAAAAGAGGGGGAGATATAGAAGAAGAGAAAGAGGGAGAGAAGCTGATAATGTTTACCTTTTTGAAACAATATTTACTGTTCAATTAGAAACGTTTTTTGTTTCTTGTTTATTTGACTTGCTTTGGCAATGTAAACATGTTTCCCATGCCAATAAAGCCCTTTGAATTGAAATAAACTGGGATTCAGTAGATGTGTCCTTGTATGGAGGAATGCAGGGAGCAGCTATGAATGACTGATCTCTCTAAACTCTGTGAGGTCAGAGATGAGAGCTATGCATGATCAAACATGACATCATCATGACTGTTGTCTGACCCCATGTCTGCCTGCCAGTGTGTGTGTGTGTGTGTGTGTGTGTGTGTGTGTGTGTGTGTGTGTGTGTAATATATGAACTATAAGCCTCTATCTATACAGATGTCAGATCTAAACTTGATCACTCTTGTCACAGAGAATATCTCTGCTGCATCAGGAAATTCAAATGAGCCTCGTGATTTAGATAAATTCCCTGAACATGAGCAGTTGTCCTTCTCGCTATGTGGCGGCAGGTAGCCTAGTGGTTAGAGCATTGGGCCAGTAACCAAAAGGTTGCTAGATCAAATCCCTGGGCAAATCCCAAATCCCTGAGCTGGTCCCACACACACATCTGTCAGACTAGGAGCCTGTTGGTCCCAGACTAGGAGCCTGTTGGTCCCAGACTAGGAGCCCGTTGGTCCCAGACTAGGAGCCTGTTGGTCCCAGACTAGGAGCCTGTTGGTCCCAGGCTAGGAGCCTGTTGGTCCCAGACTAGGAGCCTGTTGGTCCCAGACTAGGAGCCTGTTGGTCCCAGACTAGGAGCCTGTTGGTCCCAGACTAGGAGCCTGTTGGTCCCAGACTAGGAGCCTGTTGGTCCCAGACTAGGAGTCTCAGAACAGGGCAGCACGGCTGGCCCTTGGATGTACACAGAGAGCTAACATTAATAATATGCATGTCAATCTCTCCTGGCTGAAAGTGGAAGAGAGATTGACTTCATCACTACTTGTATTTATGAGAGGTATTGACATGTTGAATGCACCGAGCTGTCTGTCTAAACTACTGGCACACAGCTCGGACACCCATGCATACCCCACAAGACAAGACATGCCAACAGAGGTCTCGTCACAGTCCCCAAGTCCAGAACAGACTATGGGAGGCGCACAGTACTACATAGAGCCATGACTACATGGAACTCTATTCCACATCAGGTAACTGGTGCAGCAGTAAAATTAGATTTAAAAAAACAGATAGAAATACACCTTATGGAACAGTGGGGACTGTGAAGCAGCACAACCATAGGCACAGACACGTGCATATTTAAGGGAACAAGGCGAGACCCAGATGCAGACACAGGAGGCAGATGTCCAAGATGAGTCCAAGATGTTTATTAACAATCCAAAAGGAGTAGGCAAGAGAACGGTCGTGGACAGGGAAAAGGTCAAAACCAGTTCAGAGTTCCAGAGGTACAGAATGGCAGGCAGGCTGGAGGTCAGGGCAGGCAGAATGGTCAGGGCAGGCTGGAGGTCAGGGCAGGCTGGAGGTCAGGGCAGGCAGAATGGTCAGGCAGGCAGGAAGGTCAGGCAGGCTGAATGGTCAGGCAGGCTGGAGGTCAGGGCAGGCAGAATGGTCAGGCAGGCTGGAGGTCAGGGCAGGTTGGAGGTCAGGGCAGGCTGGAAGGGAGTCGTGAAAAACAGGCGAAGGCCAAAACCGGGAGGACTAGTAAAAGGGAAATGGAACAAGACGAACTGGCACAGAGAGACAGGAAACACAGGGATAAATACACCTGGAAAATAAGCGACTCCTGGAGGGGGTGGAGACAATCACAAGGACAGGTGAAACAGATCAGGGGGTGACAGCATACACACGCATGATAACATACACACTATACACACACGTACGCATGGATTTTGTGTTGTAGATATGTGGTAGTTTGAAGTCATCGTTGTTGTAGATTGAAAGCCTGTATTGTGTGGCTGGCAAGATGTTTATGCATTTGAGCCTTGAGTTTGGAACTACCAAGACTCTTCCTAGAGCTGGCCGCACGGCCAAACTGATCAATCGGGGGAGAAGGGCCTTGGTCAGGGAGGAGCTCCAGAGTTCCTCTGTGGAGATGGGAGAACCTTCCAGAAGGACAACCATCTCTGCAGCACTCCACCAATCAGGCCTTTTATGGTAGTATGGCCAGACGAAAGCCACTCCTCAGTAAAAGGCACATGACAGCCCGCTTGGAGGCACCTAAAGGACGCTCAGACCATGAGAAACAAGATTCTCTGGTCTGATGAAACCAAGATTGAACTCTTTGGCCTGAATGCCAAGCGTCACGTCTGTAGGAAACCTGGCGCCATCCCTACGGTGAAGCACGGTGGTGGCAGCATCATGCTGTGGGGATGTTTTTCAGCGGCAGGGACTGGGAGACTAGTCAGGATCGAGGGAAAGATGAACAGAGCAAAGTACAGAGAGATCCTTGATGAAAACCTGTTCCAGAGCGCTCAGGTACCTCCGACTCGACTCCAGCTCGGAGTCAGTTTAAGCTGGCAAATAGTGACGCTGCTGACAGTGTGTTGAGAGATGCCGGACAAAGGACCATTTTAAAACCATCCCGCGACTCTTGCCGTGTCTGCAAGCATCCCCCAAACAAACAAAAACCGACTCTCAAGTCGCTTATCTACATGTCAGTCAGGTGGCTAGCTGCTGGCAGAGACTTTTATTGCTGGTACCGTTGAAGGACTGCGTCCAGTGTTACTTAGCCAGGTTGTTCCGTGTGCTCGCTCCCCGGCCTCTAGGTTACCAGGCTGCTCGTTATGGCGCACACCTGTCACCATCGTTACGCTCACCCGTGCGTCATCAGACTCACCTGGACTCCATCACCTCCCTGATTACCTGCTCTACATATGTCACTCCCCTTGGTTCCTTCCCCAGGCGTCATTGTTTCTGTTTCAGTTTCCTGTCTGTGCGTTGTTCGTGTTTCTTGTTTTGCTCATTTGTTTATTAAATGATGCACTCCCTGACTATTATAACTTCATCTTTACTTTATAGAGAGCAGACTGAGACAGATGGTGATGTTGTGCTCAGTAGTGAGGCTGAGGCAGGCTGCAATGCCTGCAGGAGGACGTAGAGGAGACAGAGAGAGAGGTTAGTACAGTGGTCCTCAGTTATATTCAGAAATTCTTTAGTAAGTAATACTTAAAAGCTAAGTCTAGTTGTCTAATTTTAATTATTTAATTCTTTAATTCTTTAAATGTCACATCACCCTGGAAAGACAGGGTCAGTGTGATGTCACATCACCCTGGAAAGACAAGGTCAGTGTGATGTCACATCACCCTGGAAAGACAAGGTCAGTGTGATGTCACATCACCCTGGAAAGACAAGGTCAGTGTGATGTCACATCACCCTGGAAAGACAGGGTCAGTGTGATGTCACATCACCCTGGAAAGACAAGGTCAGTGTGATGTCACATCACCCTGGAAAGACAAGGTCAGTGTGATGTCACATCACCCTGGAAAGACAGGGTCAGTGTGATGTCTTCAGTAGGAGGGAAGAGAGGGGGCTTGTAACCGACTGGTGATCAACTTTTATTCACAGGAAGATAAGTGTGTAAGAGTGTAATGAATGTACAATAGCGTGAACTATTTGTGGACGGCTCATAATGAGCTTATCTAGGCTATAGGAATTGACCTGCCCCTCTCCTCCTCTCCCCTTCCCCCTCCTCATAATGAGCTTATCTAGGCTATAGGAATTGACCTGCCCCTCTCCTCCTCTCCCCCTCCGCCTCCTCATAATGAGCTTATCTAGGCTATAGGAATTGACCTGCCCTCTCCTCCTCTCCTCCTCTCCCCCTCCCCCTCCTCATAATGAGCTTATCTAGGCTATAGGAATTGACCTGCCCCTCTCCTCCTCTCCTCCTCTCCCCCTCCCCCTCTTCATAATGAGCTTATCTAGGCTATAGGAATTGACCTGCCCCTCTCCTCCTCTCCTCCTCTCCCCCTCCCCCTCCTCATAATGAGCTTATCTAGGCTATAGGAATTGACCTGCCCCTCTCCTCCTCTCCTCCTCTCCTCCCCTCCACCTCCTCATAATGAGCTTATCTAGGCTATAGGAATTGACCTGCCCCTCTCCCCCTCTCCTCCTCTCCCCCTCCCCTCCTCCTCTCCCCTTCATAATGAGCTCATCTAGGCTATAGGAATTGACCTGCCCCTCTCCTCCTCTCCTCCTCTCCCCTTCCCCCTCCTTATAATGAGCTTATCTAGGCTATAGGAATTGACCTGCCCCTCTCCTCCTCTCCTCCCCTCCGCCTCCTCATAATGAGCTTATCTAGGCTATAGGAATTGACCTGCCCCTCTCCTCCTCTCCTCCTCTCCCCCTCTCCTCCTCTCCCCCCTCATAATGAGCTTATCTAGGCTATAGGAATTGACCTGCCCCTCTCCTCCTCTCCTCCTCTCCTCTCACGGGAGAGGGAGAGAGACCCTCTGATACTTTACCAATTAAGGCTCTCACGGTAGAGGGAGAGAGACCCACTGATACTTTACCAATTAAGGCTCTCACGGTAGACGGAGAGAGACTCTCTGATACTTTACCAATTAAGGCTCTCACGGTAGAGGGAGAGAGACCCTCTGATACTTTACCAATTAAGGCTCTCACGGTAGAGGGAGAGAGACCCTCTGATACTTTACCAATTAAGGCTCTCACGGTAGACGGAGAGAGACCCTCTGATACTTTACCAATTAAGGCTCTCACGGTAGAGGGAGAGACCTCTGATACTTTACCAATTAAGGCTCTCACGGTAGAGGGAGAGAGACCCTCTGATACTTTACCAATTAAGGCTCTCACGGTAGAGGGAGAGAGACCCTCTGATACTTTACCAATTAAGGCTCTCACGGGAGAGGGAGAGAGACCCTCTGATACTTTACCAATTAAGGCTCTCACGGTAGAGGGAGAGAGACCCTCTGATACTTTACCAATTAAGGCTCTCATGGGAGAGGGAGAGAGACCCTCTGATACTTTACCAATTAAGGCTCTCACGGTAGAGGGAGAGAGACCCTCTGGTACTTTACCAATTAAGGCTCTCACGGTAGAGGGAGAGAGACCCACTGATACTTTACCAATTAAGGCTCTCACGGTAGAGGGAGAGACCCTCTGATACTTTACCAATTAAGGCTCTCACGGTAGAGGGAGAGAGACTCTCTGATACTTTACCAATAAAGGCTCTCACGGTAGAGGGAGAGAGACCCTCTGATACTTTACCAATTAAGGCTCTCACGGTAGACGTAGAGAGACCCTCTGATACTTTACCAATTAAGGCTCTCACGGTAGAGGGAGAGAGACCCTCTGATACTTTACCAATTAAGGCTCTCACGGGAGAGGGAGAGAGACCCTCTGATACTTTAACAATTAAGGCTCTCACGGTAGAGGGAGAGAGACCCTCTGATACTTTACCAATTAAGGCTCTCACGGTAGAGGGAGAGAGACCCTCTGATACTTTACCAATTAAGGCTCTCACGGTAGAGGGAGAGACCCTCTGATACTTTACCAATTAAGGCTCTCACGGTAGAGGGAGAGAGACCCTCTGATACTTTACCAATTAAGGCTCTCACGGTAGAGGGAGAGAGACCCTCTGATACTTTACCAATTAAGGCTCTCACGGGAGGGAGAGAGACCCTCTGATACTTTAACAATTAAGGCTCTCACGGTAGAGGGAGAGAGACCCTCTGATACTTTACCAATTAAGGCTCTCACGGTAGAGGGAGAGAGACCCTCTGATACTTTACCAATTAAGGCTCTCACGGTAGAGGGAGAGAGACCCTCTGATACTTTACCAATTAAGGCTCTCACGGTAGACGGAGAGAGACCCTCTGATACTTTACCAATTAAGGCTCTCATGGTAGAGGGAGAGAGACCCTCTGATACTTTACCAATTAAGGCTCTCACGGGAGAGGGAGAGAGACCCTCTGATACTTTACCAATTAAGGCTCTCACGGGAGAGGGAGAGAGACCCTCTGATACTTTACCAATTAAGGCTCTCACGGAGAGGGAGAGACCCTCTGATACTTTAACAATTAAGGCTCTCACGGTAGAGGGAGAGAGACCCTCTGATACTTTACCAATTAAGGCTCTCACGGTAGAGGGAGAGAGACCCTCTGATACTTTACCAATTAAGGCTCTCACGGTAGAGGGAGAGAGACCCTCTGATACTTTACCAATTAAGGCTCTCACGGTAGACGGAGAGAGACCCTCTGATACTTTACCAATTAAGGCTCTCATGGTAGAGGGAGAGAGACCCTCTGATACTTTACCAATTAAGGCTCTCACGGGAGAGGGAGAGAGACCCTCTGATACTTTACCAATTAAGGCTCTCACGGGAGAGGGAGAGAGACCCTCTGATACTTTACCAATTAAGGCTCTCACGGTAGAGGGAGAGAGACCCTCTGATACTTTACCAATTAAGGCTCTCACGGGAGAGGGAGAGAGACCCTCTGATACTTTACCAATTAAGGCTCTCACGGTAGAGGGAGAGAGACCCTCTGGTACTTTACCAATTAAGGCTCTCACGGTAGAGGGAGAGAGACCCACTGATACTTTACCAATTAAGGCTCTCACGGTAGAGGGAGAGAGACCCTCTGATACTTTACCAATTAAGGCTCTCACGGTAGAGGGAGAGAGACTCTCTGATACTTTACCAATAAAGGCTCTCACGGTAGAGGGAGAGAGACCCTCTGATACTTTACCAATTAAGGCTCTCACGGTAGACGTAGAGAGACCCTCTGATACTTTACCAATTAAGGCTCTCACGGTAGAGGGAGAGAGACCCTCTGATACTTTACCAATTAAGGCTCTCACGGGAGAGGGAGAGAGACCCTCTGATACTTTAACAATTAAGGCTCTCACGGTAGAGGGAGAGAGACCCTCTGATACTTTACCAATTAAGGCTCTCACGGTAGAGGGAGAGAGACCCTCTGATACTTTACCAATTAAGGCTCTCACGGTAGAGGGAGAGAGACCCTCTGATACTTTACCAATTAAGGCTCTCACGGTAGACGGAGAGAGACCCTCTGATACTTTACCAATTAAGGCTCTCACGGTAGAGGGAGAGAGACCCTCTGATACTTTACCAATTAAGGCTCTCACGGGAGAGGGAGAGAGACCCTCTGATACTTTACCAATTAAGGCTCTCATGGTAGAGGGAGAGAGACCCTCTGATACTTTACCAATTAAGGCTCTCACGGGAGAGGGAGAGAGACCCTCTGATACTTTACCAATTAAGGCTCTCACGGTAGAGGAGAGAGACCCACTGATACTTTACCAATTAAGGCTCTCATGGTAGAGGGAGAGAGACCTCTGGTACTTTACCAATTAAGGCTCTCACGGTAGAGGGAGAGAGACCCACTGATACTTTACCAATTAAGGCTCTCACGGTAGAGGGAGAGAGACCCTCTGATACTTTACCAATTAAGGCTCTCACGGGAGAGGGAGAGAGACCCTCTGATACTTTACCAATTAAGGCTCTCATGGTAGAGGGAGAGAGACCCTCTGATACTTTACCAATTAAGGCTCTCACGGGAGAGGGAGAGAGACCCTCTGATACTTTACCAATTAAGGCTCTCACGGTAGAGGGAGAGAGACCCACTGATACTTTACCAATTAAGGCTCTCATGGTAGAGGGAGAGAGACCCTCTGGTACTTTACCAATTAAGGCTCTCACGGTAGAGGGAGAGAGACCCACTGATACTTTACCAATTAAGGCTCTCACGGTAGAGGGAGAGAGACCCTCTGATACTTTACCAATTAAGGCTCTCACGGGAGAGGGAGAGAGACCCTCTGATACTTTACCAATTAAGGCTCTCACGGTAGAGGGAGAGAAAAGAGGAAACCATTGACCCGAACAACCATTCCCACTGGGCCTGCGTGTGGGGAGGGGGTTTACTCGCACCGCAACAGGGAAACAGAGACAGAGAGAAAGAAAAGGTAAAGACACGTACGTTTTTACTTCTGCTTTGTTTTATGTTGAATGTCTTGATGGATGGTGTCTGTTTTACACTGATTAGTCCTGCACAGATAGTGGCTTAGTTTGAGTTTGAGTTTATTTTTATTTTTACAGGGACAGTGCACATTAATCAACGTTTAGTTGGTTAGTATGTGGTTAAGTTCTGCACAGATAGTGGCTTAGTTGGTTAGTTAGTGGCTTAGTTGGTTAGTTAATGGCTTAGTTGGTTAGTTAATGGCTTAGTTGGTTAGTTAATGGCTTAGTTGGTTAGTTAATGGCTTAGTTGGTTAGTTAGTGGCTTAGTTGGTTAGTTAGAGGCTTAGTTGGTTAGTTAGTGGCTTAGTTGGTTAGTTAGTGTTGGTAGATAATGGGACATCTGTGATGTCAGCAGCACCATAATTGTCCCCGTTAACATCTAGTGCCAAAAGTGCCCTGGCCGTGGTGATCACACCGGCAATATGGATTCATCTCCCGCTCCAGAAAATGCCCTGGCCGCGATGATCACACCGGCAATATGGATTTATCTTCCGCTCCAGTAAAATATGTTCTGCTTCTGGGTTTAGTCTGTCAGGAGAGGAGCGGTGTTGCCTTAGCAGGTAGTTGGTGCCACTGTGCTGTGAGACCTCCAGGGACGCACCCCGGGCTGGTTGTTATTGTAGTTATCCTGATGACGCCGCTCTATGAAACACTCTGACTAGACATATTATGGAAGATCGTACTGTCTAGTTTGTGCGTAGTGTTCTGCATTGATGTTGATCAGTGGCGATTTTAGCATGTAAATCTTGGTGGGGCAAAATAAATGTTTGACGCACGACCAGCAAAGACACACCACAACACTGAACAATACATGAACTGCACCATAACGGCGACAAGCGGTGCCCTCAAACTTTTGGGACCTACAAAAAGCTGTCTGCCCCACCTGCCCTGAACGACAGGTGCCACTGATGTTGATACTGGGGTTGTGCACACTGGCAGAACCGAGCATTCCTCCCCGATCCAGCAGACTGGCGGATCAGTCGGTTTTATAACGAGGAGCTCCACACCAAATAGGATAAAACACGGAGCGGACCTGTCTCGAGCCCTACGGGTGGTGTAGAGGGCCGCGTGCGATTGGGAACACAGACACACAGTCACTGAGGCTACGTTTTTCTGTAATCTGTGAACTTCTCTGTCAGGCTCTGTGTGGTCAGCGACTGGTCAACGGCTCATGCAGCTTGTTCACAACAGCTCACTTCCGCTCCTCGCTGCTGATAGGGTGTGGTTGATCACATGATGTGCCCACCACGTTCCCTCATGTTAGCTAAACCATCCCAACCCACAGCACATAATAATCACATTGAGTTATACTAAACAAGGTGTTCTGCTACCTCAGAGGCTGAGGGAGGAGTGTTGGGACAGTGTAGTAGCCTGCACTTCCTCTAGGGGGAGCCAGAGGAACACAGATCTCTCTCTCTCTCTCTCTCTCTCTCTCTCTCTCTCTCTCTCTCTCTCTCTCTCTCTCTCTCTCTCTCTCTCTCTCTCTCTCTCTCTCTCTCTCTCTCTCTCTCTCTCTCTCTCTCTCTCTCTCTCTCAGCCATCAGTCCCAAACTAACATTTCTACAGTAGTTAGTTCCTGGTAACTGTTCAGTCATATACACTACAGTGTGTGTTAGATAAATGGTTGTGTTTTGTTGGGGGTCATTAGGGTTGGGGGTGGGTGTGTTTGCCCCACACACACACACACACACACACACACACACACACACACACACACACACACACACACACACACACACACACACACACACACACACACACACACACACACAGAGTTTTGTATTTCTTGTGGGGACCAAATAATTGATTCCCATCCAAAATTCTATTTTCCTGTAACTCCTAACCCTAAAACTATACCGAACTCCTAACTGTAACCACTAACCCTAAAACTATACCGAACTCCTAACTGTAACCCCTAACCCTAAAACTATACCTAACTCCTAACTGTAACCCCTAACCCTAAAACTATACCTAACTCCTAACTGTAACCTAACCCTAAAACTATACTTCTAACTCCTAACTGTAACCCCTAACCCTAAAACTATACCTAACTCTAACTGTAACCCTAACCTAAAACTATACAGAACTCCTAACTGTAACCCCTAACCCTAAAATTATATACCTAATTTTAACTGTAACCCTAACCCTAAAACTATACCGAACTCCTAATTGTAATTTTAATTTTAAATTATAATTGAATTTTAATTGTAATCCTAAATTTTAAATTATATTAATTTCCTAATTGTAAATTTCTAATTTTAAATTATATTTAATTTTAATTGTAATTTCTAATTTTAAATTATATTTCTAATTTTAATTGTAATTTCTAATTTTAAATTATATTTAATTTTAATTGTAAATTTTAATTTTAAATTATACTAATTTTAATTGTAATTTCTTAAATTTTAAATTATATTTAATTTTAATTGTAAATTTCTAATTTTAAATTATATTTAATTTTAATTGTAATTTCTAATTTTAAATTATATTTAATTTTAATTGTAAATTTTAATTTTAAATTATATTTAATTTCTAATTGTAAATTTCTAATTTTAAATTATATTTAATTTTAATTGTAATTTCTAATTTTAAATTATATTTAATTTTTAATTGTAATTTCCTAATTTTAAATTATATTTAATTTTAACTGTAAATTTTTAATTTTAAATTATATTAATTTTAATTGTAATAATTTTAAATTATACTAACTCCTAATTGTAACCCTTAATTTTAAATTATATTTTCTAATTTTAATTGTAACCCCTTTAACCCTAAATTATACTTAATTTTAACTTGTAACCCCTAACCCTAAAACTATACTAACTCCTAACTGTAACCCTAACCTAAAACTATACCTAACTCCTAACTGTAACCCCTAACCCTAAAACTATACCTAACTCCTAACTGTAACCCCTAACCCTAAAACTATACCTAACTCCTAACTGTAACCCCTAACCCTAAAACTATACCTAACTCCTAACTGTAACCCCTAACCCTAAAACTATACCTAACTCCTAACTGTAACCCCTAACTCTGCTTGTAACCCTAAACCTCTAAGCCTAAAATAGCCTTTCTCCTTGTGGGGACCGTCCTAGTGAATTTCCCTTGTTTTACTGTCTGATACCCACAAGGAAAGTTAAACATAGTAACACAGACAGAAACAGACTCCGAGAGAACATTCCTCCTGGTGTTTCCCATGTTGCGACTCCTGGCACTGAGCTCCTTATTTAGGCAGACTGTCTGTCTCTAACCAGTACTCTCTCTCTCTCTGCCATCTATCAAACCTTCTATCAATCCTTCTATCAACCCTTCTATCAACCCTTCTATCCATCTATCAAACCATCATCAGTCTATCCATCCTTCTATCAATTCTTCTATCAACCCTTCTATCCATCTATCAAACCATCATCCGTCTATCCATCCTTCTATCAATCCTTCTATCAAACCTTCTATCCATGTATCAAACCATCATCCATCTATCCATCCTTCTATCCTTCTATCCATCTGTCAAGCCTTCTATCACTCCACCTATAAATCTATCTATCAATCATCCGTTCACCTATCATCTTTCTGTACGTCTATCAATCGTTCTATCGTCTATCAAACCTTCTATCCAAATATCAATCTATCCATCCATTTATCAATACTTCTATCCATCTATCAATCCCTCTATTCATCTATCAATCCTTCTATCGTCTATCAATCTGTCTATCAACCCTTCTATCCATCTATAAATCCTTCTATCCGTCTATCAATCTGTCTATCAACCCTTCTATCCATCTATCAATCCATCAATCAATACTTCTATCCATCTATCAATCCCTCTATTCATCTATCAATCCTTCTATCCGTCTGTCCATACTTCTATCCATCTATCACTACATCTATACATCTATCCATCTATATATCAACCCTTCTATCCATCTATCAATCCTTCTATCCATCAATCCACCTATCAATCCTTTTATCAATCTATACATCTATCACACTTCTATCAATCCATCTTTCAATCCTTCTATCCATCTATCTATCAATCTTTCTATCTATCCATCTATAAATCCTTCTATCGTCTATTAAACATAAATCATTTCATATGAAAACAAACAAAGCAAACAATTAAATCTCGACCTCCATCCCTATATTGTCACAAAAAAATCAGAAAAGAAATCCAGCTCCACCGCCACCTCTAGATCCCACAGCACACCCCTGTAGTGGAACCAGAGCTGGTACATCCCACAGCACACCCCTGTAGTGGAACCAGAGCTGGTAGATCCCACAGCACACCCCTGTAGTGGAACCAGTGCTGGCAGAGGTCACAGCACACACCTGTAGTGGAACCAGAGCTGGTAGATCCCACAGCACACCCCTGTAGTGGAACCAGAGCTGGTAGAGGTCACAACACACCCCTGTAGTGGAACCAGAGCTGGTAGAGGTCACAGCACACACCTGTAGTGGAACCAGTGCTGGCAGAGGTCACAGCACACACCTGTAGTGGAACCAGAGCTGGTAGAGGTCACAGCACACACCTGCAGTGGAACCAGTGCTGGCAGAGGTCACAGCACACACCTGTAGTGGAACCAGAGCTGGCAGAGGTCACAGAACACACCTGCAGTGGAACCAGTGCTGGCAGAGGTCACAGAACACACCTGCAGTGGAACCAGAGCTGGCAGAGGTCACAGAACACACCTGCAGTGGAACCAGTGCTGGGAGAGGTCACAGCACACACCTGCAGTGGAACCAGTGCTGGCAGAGGTCACAGAACACACCTGCAGTGGAACCAGAGCTGGGAGAGGTCACAGCACACACCTGCAGTGGAACCAGTGCTGGCAGAGGTCACAGCACACACCTGCAGTGGAACCAGTGCTGGCAGAGGTCACAGCACACACCTGTAGTGGAACCAGTGCTGGCAGAGGTCACAGAACACACCTGCAGTGGAACCAGAGCTGGCAGAGGTCACAGCACACACCTGCAGTGGAACCAGTGCTGGCAGAGGTCACAGCACACACCTGCAGTGGAACCAGAGCTGGCAGAGGTCACAGCACACACCTGCAGTGGAACCAGTGCTGGCAGAGGTCACAGCACACACCTGCAGTGGAACCAGTGCTGGTAGAGGTCACAGCACACACCTGCAGTGGAACCAGTGCTGGTAGAGGTCACAGCACACACCTGCAGTGGAACCAGAGCTGGTAGAGGTCACAGCACACACCTGTAGTGGAACCAGTGCTGGCAGAGGTCACAGCACACACCTGTAGTGGAACCAGAGCTGGTAGAGGTCACAGCACACACCTGTAGTGGAACCAGAGCTGGTAGAGGTCACAGCACACACCTGCAGTGGAACCAGTGCTGGTAGAGGTCACAGCACACACCTGCAGTGGAACCAGTGCTGGCAGAGGTCACAGCACACACCTGCAGTGGAACCAGAGCTGGCAGAGGTCACAGAACACACCTGCAGTGGAACCAGTGCTGGGAGAGGTCACAGCACACACCTGCAGTGGAACCAGTGCTGGCAGAGGTCACAGAACACACCTGCAGTGGAACCAGAGCTGGGAGAGGTCACAGCACACACCTGTAGGGGAACCAGTGCTGGCAGAGGTCACAGAACACACCTGCAGTGGAACCAGAGCTGGCAGAGGTCACAGCACACACCTGCAGTGGAACCAGTGCTGGCAGAGGTCACAGCACACACCTGCAGTGGAACCAGTGCTGGCAGAGGTCACAGCACACACCTGCATTGGAACCAGTGCTGGTAGAGGTCACAGCACACACCTGCAGTGGAACCAGTGCTGGTAGAGGTCACAGCACACACCTGTAGTGGAACCAGTGCTGGCAGAGGTCACAGCACACACCTGCAGTGGAACCAGAGCTGGCAGAGGTCACAGAACACACCTGCAGTGGAACCAGTGCTGGGAGAGGTCACAGCACACACCTGCAGTGGAACCAGTGCTGGCAGAGGTCACAGAACACACCTGCAGTGGAACCAGAGCTGGGAGAGGTCACAGCACACACCTGTAGGGGAACCAGTGCTGGCAGAGGTCACAGCACACACCTGCAGTGGAACCAGAGCTGTCAGAGGTCACAGCACACACCTGCAGTGGAACCAGTGCTGGCAGAGGTCACAGCACACACCTGCAGTGGAACCAGTGCTGGCAGAGGTCACAGCACACACCTGCAGTGGAACCAGTGCTGGTAGAGGTCACAGCACACACCTGCAGTGGAACCAGTGCTGGCAGAGGTCACAGCACACACCTGCAGTGGAACCAGTGCTGGCAGAGGTCACAGCACACACCTGCAGTGGAACCAGTGCTGGCAGAGGTCACAGCACACACCTGCAGTGGAACCAGTGCTGGCAGAGGTCACAGCACACACCTGCAGTGGAACCAGTGCTGGCAGAAGTCACAGCACATACATGGCACCTTGGACCTACACTCCTGCGGGGGGCTTGCAGGTGGATCACGCTCCACGCAGTGAGCACTGCAGGTTGTGTCTTTTTTTATTTGGAAAGAAAATACAAAATACACATCAAATTGATTAACATGGTTTTGCAAAAAGTACTACAGCAACAATAGTAATTGATACAACTGAGAGAGAAAAAGATGATGAAGTACCTGAGAGTGATGCCATGGGTGGCGTGACAGAGGTGGTCGGTGGAGCTTTTCTCTTCCTTTTCTGTACTGCAGTTAAGAGAAACGTTTTGGAGGAGGTGGATATGCCTTGAGGGCTTGTGCTATGGACTGTAGATATGTAAAGAAAGTTTAAACATTGCAGTTTTATAAAACACACAAGTCATTTTATTTTTTATTTTTTTACACGTGTTTACCTGTGGAGGTGGCTGTATTCAAATTGCAGGGGGCAGGGACACCAGACAAGGCTGCTGTGGTGGTGTGACCAGGGGAGACGGAGGAGGTAGTTGGCCCAGAGGAGGCCGCGTTGGTGGTGACAGACAGGGGTGGTGGTGTCACGTCCAGGCCTGAAAAGCGTGTTTTTGCTTTGGTTTTGGTGTAGGGTTTTTATGTTCTAGGTGTTATATATCTATGTTGGGGTAATGGTTCCCAATTAGAGGCAGCTGTGTGTCGTTGTCTCTAATTGGGAACCATATACAGTGGGGAAAAAAAGTATTTAGTCAGCCACCAATTGTGCAAGTTCTCTCACTTAAAAAGATGAGAGAGGCCTGTAATTTTCATCATAGGTACACTTCAACTATGACAGACAAAATGAGGAAAAAAAATCCAGAAAATCACATTGTAGGATTTTTAATTTATTTATTTGCAAATTATGGTGGAAAATAAGTATACTGTGTATGTGTAGGGAATTGGAGCTTCACTCCCCCAGCTCTTTGTATAGTTTACCGTTGGGACAAACTAAACCATCATCGACTTTTCGGGTTCTTATTAAACTCTACAAAACTCCAGGCAATCCAATTATTTTCCCTAGTTCTGATTCCTCTTTCTCTCTCTCTGTCATTTCTCCCACAGAAACTTCAGCGCAGCAGCGAGAGGGAGAAAGAAGAGTGAGAGGGAGCGGACATCCAACTCAGACTCCACCCTAAATCCAAGGCAGTGAACGGAGAGACCGGCCAACCATAAAAATGAGTGGCTCCCACCCCCGCCAGCACCAGTCGGTCCAACCGACGCTCAACGCCCTCTCCCCGGACATGCCCGCTACAGAGAAGGACCTCGCAGAGGGCGCGACGTGGAAGAAGATCCAACAGAACACGTTCACCCGCTGGTGTAACGAGCATCTGAAATGTGTCAACAAGCAGATTTCCAATCTCCAGATGGACCTGAGCGACGGGCTGCGGCTGATCGGACTCCTGGAAGTGTTGAGTCAGAAGAAGATGTTCAGGAAATACAATCAGAGGCCCACCTTCCGACAGATGCAGCTTGAGAACGTCTCGGTGGCGCTCGAGTTCCTAGACAAGGAGAACATCAAGCTTGTGTCCATAGGTGGGTCAAAGTTACTCTACTTATAGTAGGCTACACTATTGGCGAAGTTACAACAATAGAGGTGGGGGAACAGTTATAATAACACTGTAGAGGTGGAGGAACAGTTATAATAACACTGTAGAGGTGGGGAACAGTTATAATAACACTGTAGAGGTGGGGAACAGTTATAATAACACTGTAGAGGTGGGGAACAGTTATAATAACACTGTAGAGGTGGGGGAACAGTTATAATAACACTGTAGAGGTGGGGGGAACAGTTATAATACCACTGTAGAGGTGAGGGAACAGTTATAATAACACTGTAGAGGTGGGGAACAGTTATAATAACACTGTAGAGGTGGGGGGAACAGTTATAATAACACTGTAGAGGTGGGGGAACAGTTATAATAACACTGTAGAGGTGGGGGAACAGTTATAATATCACTGTAGAGGTGGGGGACAGTTATAATAACACTGTAGAGGTGGGGGACAGTTATAATAACACTGTAGAGGTGGGGGAACAGTTATAATAACACTGTAGAGGTGGGGAACAGTTATAATAACACTGTAGAGGTGGGGAACAGTTATAATAACACTGTAGAGGTGGGGGAACAGTTATAATAACACGGTAGAGGTGGGGGAACAGTTATAATAACACTGTAGAGGTGGGGGAACAGTTATAATAATACTGTAGAGGTGGGGGAACAGTTATAATAATACTGTAGAGGTGGGGAACAGTTATAATAACACTGTAGATGTGGGGGAACAGTTATAATAACACTGTAGAGGTGGGGGAACAGTTATAATAATACTGTAGAGGTGGGGAACAGTTATAATAACACTGTAGAGGTGGGGGAACAGTTATAATAACACTGTAGAGGTGGGGGAACAGTTATAATAACACTGTAGAGGTGGGGAACAGTTATAATAACACTGTAGAGGTGGGGAACAGTTATAATAATACTGTAGAGGTGGGGGAACAGTTATAATAACACTGTAGAGGTGGGGGGAACAGTTATAATAACACTGTAGAGGTGGGGAACAGTTATAATAACACTGTAGAGGTGGGGAACAGTTATAATAACACTGTAGAGGTGGGGAACAGTTATAATAACACTGTAGAGGTGGGGGAACAGTTATAATAACACTGTAGAGGTGGGGAACAGTTATAATAACACTGTAGAGGTGGGGGAACAGTTATAATAATACTGTAGAGGTGGGGGAACAGTTATAATAATACTGTAGAGGTGGGGGAACAGTTATAATAACACTGTAGAGGTGGGGAACAGTTATAATAACACTGTAGAGGTGGGGGAACAGTTATAATAACACTGTAGAGGTGGGGGAACAGTTATAATAACACTGTAGAGGTGGGGGAACAGTTATAATAACACTGTAGAGGTGGGGAACAGTTATAATAACACTGTAGAGGTGGGGGAACAGTTATAATAACACTGTAGAGGTGGGGGAACAGTTATAATAACACTGTAGAGGTGGGGGAACAGTTATAATAACACTGTAGAGGTGGGGAACAGTTATAATAACACTGTAGAGGTGGGGGAACAGTTATAATAACACTGTAGAGGTGGGGGAACAGTTATAATAACACTGTAGAGGTGGGGGAACAGTTATAATAACACTGTAGAGGTGGGGGAACAGTTATAATAACACTGTAGAGGTGGGGAACAGTTATAATAACACTGTAGAGGTGGGGGAACAGTTATAATAACACTGTAGAGGTGGGGAACAGTTATAATAACACTGTAGAGGTGGGGGAACAGTTATAATAATACTGTAGAGGTGGGGGAACAGTTATAATAACACTGTAGAGGTGGGGGAACAGTTATAATAACACTGTAGAGGTGGGGAACAGTTATAACAATACTGTAGAGGTGGGGGAACAGTTATAATAACACTGTAGAGGTGGGGGAACAGTTATAATAACACTGTAGAGGTGGGGAACAGTTATAATAACACTGTAGAGGTGGGGGAACAGTTATAATAACACTGTAGAGGTGGGGGAACAGTTATAATAACACTGTAGAGGTGGGGGAACAGTTATAATAATACTGTAGAGATGGGGGAACAGTTATAATAACACTGTAGAGGTGGGGGAACAGTTATAATAACACTGTAGAGGTGGGGAACAGTTATAATAACACTGTAGAGGTGGGGGAACAGTTATAATAACACTGTAGAGGTGGGGAACAGTTATAATAACACTGTAGAGGTGGGGAACAGTTATAATAACACTGTAGAGGTGGGGGAACAGTTATAATAATACTGTAGAGGTGGGGAACAGTTATAATAACACTGTAGAGGTGGGGGAACAGTTATAATAACACTGCAGAGGTGGGGAACAGTTATAATAATACTGTAGAGATGGGGGAACAGTTATAATAACACTGTAGAGGTGGGGGAACAGTTATAATAATACTGTAGAGGTGGGGGAACAGTTATAATAACACTGTAGAGGTTGGGAACATTAATAATAACACTGTAGAGGTGGGGGAACAGTTATAATAATACTGTAGAGGTGGGGGAACAGTTATAATAACACTGTAGAGGTGGGGGAACAGTTATAATAACACTGTAGAGGTGGGGAACAGTTATAATAACACTGTAGAGGTGGGGGAACAGTTATAATAACACTGTAGAGGTGGGGGAACAGTTATAATAACACTGTAGAGGTGGGGGAACAGTTATAATAACACTGTAGAGGTGGGGGAACATTTATAATAACACTGTAGAGGTGGGGGAACAGTTATAATAACACTGTAGAGGTGGGGAACAGTTATAATAACACTGTAGAGGTGGGGAACAGTTATAATACCACTGTAGAGGTGGGGGAACAGTTATAATAACACTGTAGAGGTGGGGAACAGTTATAATACCACTGTAGAGGTGGGGGAACAGTTATAATAACACTGTAGAGGTGGGGAACAGTTATAATAACACTGTAGAGGTGGGGAACAGTTATAATAACACTGTAGAGGTGGGGGAACAGTTATAATAACACTGTAGAGGTGGGGGAACAGTTATAATAATACTGTAGAGGTGGGGAACAGTTATAATAACACTGTAGAGGTGGGGAACAGTTATAATAACACTGTAGAGGTGGGGAACAGTTATAATAACACTGTAGAGGTGGGGGAACAGTTATAATAACACTGTAGAGGTGGGGGAACAGTTATAATAACACTGTAGAGGTGGGGGAACAGTTATAATAACACTGTAGAGGTGGGGAACAGTTATAATAACACTGTAGAGGTGGGGGAACAGTTATAATAACACTGTAGAGGTGGGGAACAGTTATAATAACACTGTAGAGGTGGGGAACAGTTATAATAACACTGTAGAGGTGGGGGAACAGTTATAATAACACTGTAGAGGTGGGGAACAGTTATAATAACACTGTAGAGGTGGGGAACAGTTATAATAACACTGTAGAGGTGGGGGAACAGTTATAATAACACTGTAGAGGTGGGGGAACAGTTATAATAACACTGTAGAGGTGGGGGAACAGTTATAATAACACTGTAGAGGTGGGAACAGTTATAATAACACTGTAGAGGTGGGGAAAGTTATAATAACACTGTAGAGGTGGGGGAACAGTTATAATAACACTGTAGAGGTGGAGGAACAGTTATAATAACACTGTCGAGGTGGGGGAACAGTTATAATAACACTGTAGAGGTGGGGAACAGTTATAATAACACTGTAGAGGTGGGGAACAGTTATAATAACACTGTAGAGGTGGGGAACAGTTATAATAACACTGTAGAGGTGGGGAACAGTTATAATAACACTGTAGAGGTGGGGAACAGTTATAATAACACTGTAGAGGTGGGGGAACAGTTATAAAAACACTGTAGAGGTGGGAGAACAGTTATAATAACACTGTAGAGGTGGGGGAACAGTTATAATAACACTGTAGAGGTGGGGAACAGTTATAATAACACTGTAGAGGTGGGGGAACAGTTATAATAACACTGTAGAGGTGGGGAACAGTTATAATAACACTGTAGAGGTGGGGAACAGTTATAATAACACTGTAGAGGTGGGGGAACAGTTATAATAACACTGTAGAGGTGGGGAACAGTTATAATAACACTGTAGAGGTGGGGGAACAGTTATAATAATACTGTAGAGATGGGGGAACAGTTATAATAACACTGTAGAGGTGGGGGAACAGTTATAATAACACTGCAGAGGTGGGGAACAGTTATAATAACACTGTAGAGGTGGGCGAACAGTTATAATAATACTGTAGAGGTGGGGAACAGTTATAATAACACTGTAGAGGTGGGGGAACAGTTATAATAACACTGTAGAGGTGGGGGAACAGTTATAATAACACTGTAGAGGTGGGGAACAGTTATAATAACACTGTAGAGGTGGGGAACAGTTATAATAACACTGTAGAGGTGGGGGAACAGTTATAATAACACTGTAGAGGTGGGGGAACAGTTATAATAACACTGTAGAGGTGGGGAACAGTTATAATAACACTGTAGAGGTGGGGGAACAGTTATAATAACACTGTAGAGGTGGGGGAACAGTTATAATAACACTGTAGAGGTGGGGGAACAGTTATAATAACACTGTAGAGGTGGGGGAACAGTTATAATAACACTGTAGAGGTGGGGGAACAGTTATAATAATACTGTAGAGGTGGGGGAACAGTTATAATAACACTGTAGAGGTGGGGGAACAGTTATAATAACACTGTAGAGGTGGGGAACAGTTATAATAATACTGTAGAGGTGGGGAACAGTTATAATAACACTGTAGAGGTGGGGGAACAGTTATAATAACACTGTAGAGGTGGGGAACAGTTATAATAACACTGTAGAGGTGGGGGAACAGTTATAATAACACTATAGAGGTGGGGGAACAGTTATAATAACACTGTAGAGGTGGGGAACAGTTATAATAACACTGTAGAGATGGGGAACAGTTATAATAACACTGTAGAGGTGGGGAACAGTTATAATAACACTGTAGAGGTGGGGAACAGTTATAATAACACTGTAGAGGTGGGGAACAGTTATAATAACACTGTAGAGGTGGGGGAACAGTTATAATAACACTGTAGAGGTGGGGAACAGTTATAATAACACTGTAGAGAGGTGGGGGAACAGTTATAATAATACTGTAGAGGTGGGGGAACAGTTATAATAACACTGTAGAGGTGGGGGAACAGTTATAATAACACTGTAGAGGTGGGGGAACAGTTATAATAATACTGTAGAGATGGGGGAACAGTTATAATAACACTGTAGAGGTGGGGAACAGTTATAATAATACTGTAGAGGTGGGGGAACAGTTATAATAACACTGTAGAGGTTGGGAACATTAATAATAACACTGTAGAGGTGGGGGAACAGTTATAATAATACTGTAGAGGTGGGGAACAGTTATAATAACACTGTAGAGGTGGGGAACAGTTATAATAACACTGTAGAGGTGGGGAACAGTTATAATAACACTGTAGAGGTGGGGGAACAGTTATAATAACACTGTAGAGGTGGGGAACAGTTATAATAACACTGTAGAGGTGGGGGAACAGTTATAATAACACTGTAGAGGTGGGGGAACATTTATAATAACACTGTAGAGGTGGGGGAACAGTTATAATAACACTGTAGAGGTGGGGGAACAGTTATAATAACACTGTAGAGGTGGGGGAACAGTTATAATACCACTGTAGAGGTGGGGGAACAGTTATAATAACACTGTAGAGGTGGGGAACAGTTATAATACCACTGTAGAGGTGGGGGAACAGTTATAATAACACTGTAGAGGTGGGGGAACAGTTATAATAACACTGTAGAGGTGGGGAACAGTTATAATAACACTGTAGAGGTGGGGGAACAGTTATAATAACACTGTAGAGGTGGGGGGAACAGTTATAATAATACTGTAGAGGTGGGGGAACAGTTATAATAACACTGTAGAGGTGGGGAACAGTTATAATAACACTGTAGAGGTGGGGAACAGTTATAATAACACTGTAGAGGTGGGGGAACAGTTATAATAACACTGTAGAGGTGGGGAACAGTTATAATAACACTGTAGAGGTGGGGGAACAGTTATAATAACACTGTAGAGGTGGGGAACAGTTATAATAACACTGTAGAGGTGGGGGAACAGTTATAATAACACTGTAGAGGTGGGGAACAGTTATAATAACACTGTAGAGGTGGGGGAACAGTTATAATAACACTGTAGAGGTGGGGAACAGTTATAATAACACTGTAGAGGTGGGGGAACAGTTATAATAACACTGTAGAGGTGGGGAACAGTTATAATAACACTGTAGAGGTGGGGGAACAGTTATAATAACACTGTAGAGGTGGGGAACAGTTATAATAACACTGTAGAGGTGGGGGAACAGTTATAATAACACTGTAGAGGTGGGGGAACAGTTATAATAACACTGTAGAGGTGGGGAAAAGTTATAATAACACTGTAGAGGTGGGGGGAACAGTTATAATAACACTGTAGAGGTGGAGGAACAGTTATAATAACACTGTCGAGGTGGGGGAACAGTTATAATAACACTGTAGAGGTGGGGAACAGTTATAATAACACTGTAGAGGTGGGGAACAGTTATAATAACACTGTAGAGGTGGGGAACAGTTATAATAACACTGTAGAGGTGGGGGAACAGTTATAATAACACTGTAGAGGTGGGGGAACAGTTATAATAACACTGTAGAGGTGGGGGAACAGTTATAAAAACACTGTAGAGGTGGGGGAACAGTTATAATAACACTGTAGAGGTGGGGGAACAGTTATAATAACACTGTAGAGGTGGGGAACAGTTATAATAACACTGTAGAGGTGGGGGAACAGTTATAATAACACTGTAGAGGTGGGGGAACAGTTATAATAACACTGTAGAGGTGGGGGAACAGTTATAATAACACTGTAGAGGTGGGGGAACAGTTATAATAACACTGTAGAGGTGGGGGAACAGTTATAATAACACTGTAGAGGTGGGGAACAGTTATAATAATACTGTAGAGATGGGGGAACAGTTATAATAACACTGTAGAGGTGGGGGAACAGTTATAATAACACTGCAGAGGTGGGGAACAGTTATAATAACACTGTAGAGGTGGGGGAACAGTTATAATAATACTGTAGAGGTGGGGGAACAGTTATAATAACACTGTAGAGGTGGGGGAACAGTTATAATAACACTGTAGAGGTGGGGAACAGTTATAATAACACTGTAGAGGTGGGGAACAGTTATAAAAACACTGTAGAGGTGGGGGAACAGTTATAATAACACTGTAGAGGTGGGGAACAGTTATAATAACACTGTAGAGGTGGGGAACAGTTATAATAACACTGTAGAGGTGGGGAAACAGTTATAATAACACTGTAGAGGTGGGGAACAGTTATAATAATACTGTAGAGGTGGGGAACAGTTATAATAACACTGTAGAGGTGGGGGGAACAGTTATAATAACACTGTAGAGGTGGGGAACAGTTATAATAACACTGTAGAGGTGGGGAACAGTTATAATAACACTGTAGAGGTGGGGGAACAGTTATAATAACACTGTAGAGGTGGGGGAACAGTTATAATAACACTGTAGAGGTGGGGAACAGTTATAATAACACTGTAGAGGTGGGGAACAGTTATAATAACACTGTAGAGGTGGGGGAACAGTTATAATAACACTGTAGAGGTGGGGGAACAGTTATAATAACACTGTAGAGGTGGGGGAACAGTTATAATAACACTGTAGAGGTGGGGAACAGTTATAATAACACTGTAGAGGTGGGGAACAGTTATAATAACACTGTAGAGGTGGGGAACAGTTATAATAACACTGTAGAGGTGGGGGAACAGTTATAATAACACTGTAGAGGTGGGGGAACAGTTATAATAATACTGTAGAGGTGGGGAACAGTTATAATAACACTGTAGAGGTGGGGAACAGTTATAATAACACTGTAGAGGTGGGGGAACAGTTATAATAACACTGTAGAGGTGGGGGGAACAGTTATAATAACACTGTAGAGGTTGGGAACAGTTATAATAACACTGTAGAGGTGGGGAACAGTTATAATAACACTGTAGAGGTGGGGGAACAGTTATAATAACACTGTAGAGGTGGGGAACAGTTATAATAACACTGTAGAGGTTGGGAACAGTTATAATAACACTGTAGAGGTGGGGGGAACAGTTATAATAACACTGTAGAGGTGGGGGAACAGTTATAATCATCAAATCAAATCAAATCAAATTTATTTATAAAGCCCCCCTTACATCAGCTGATGTCACAGAGTGCTGTACAGAAACCCAGCCTAAAACCCCAAACAGCAAGCAATGCAGGTGTAAAAGCACGGTGGCTAGGAAAAACTCCCTAGAAGGCCAAAACCTAGGAAGAAACCTAGAGAGGAACCAGGCTGTGAGGGGTGGCCAGTCCTCTTCTGGCTGTGCCGGGTGCAGATTATAACAGAACATGGACAAGATTTTAAAAATGTTCATAAAACAGGCAGAACAGTTGTAACTGGAGAAGCAGCACGGCCAGGTGGACTCGGGACATCCGGGTAGGCCTTGAGGAATGGTCCTAGTGCTCAGGTCCTCCGAGAGAGAGAGAGAGAGAGAGAGAGAGAGAGAGAGAGAGAGAGAGAGAGAGAGAGAGAGAGAGAGAGAAGAAGAAAAAAGAAAGAGAGAGATAATTAGAGCGAGCATACTTAAATTCGCACAGGACACCAGATAAGAGAAGAAATACTCCAGATATAACAGACGGACCCTAGCACCCCGACACATAAACTACTGCAGCATAAATACTGGGGGTGAGACAGGAGGGTCGGGAGACACTGTGGCCCGTCCGACGAAACCCCGGACAGGGCCAAACAGGCAGGATATAACCCCACCCACTCTGTCAAGCACAGCCCCACACCACTAGAGGGATATCTTCAACCACCAACTTACCATCCTGAGACAAGGCCGAGTATAGCCCACAAGATCTCCGCCCACGGCACCAGAAGCCAGTGACTCAGCCCCTGTAATAGGGTTAGAGGCAGAGAATCCCAGTGGAGGGAACCGGCCAGGCAAAGACAGCAAGGGTGGTTATAATAACACTGTAGAGGTGGGGAACAGTTATAATAACACTGTAGAGGTGGGGGGAAAAGTTATAATAACACTGTAGAGGTGGGGGAACAGTTATAATAACACTGTAGAGGTGGGGAACAGTTATAATAACACTGTAGATGTGGGGGAACAGTTATAATAACACTGTAGAGGTGGGGGAACAGTTATAATAATACTGTAGAGGTGGGGGAACAGTTATAATAACACTGTAGAGGTGAGGAACAGTTAAAATAACACTGTAGAGGTGGGGAACAGTTATAATAATACTGTAGAGGTGGGGGGGAACAGTTATAATAACACTGTAGAGGTGGGGAACAGTTATCATAACACTGTAGAGGTGGGGGAACAGTTATAATAACACTGTAGAGGTGGGGGAACAGTTATAATAACACTGTAGAGGTGGGGAACAGTTATAATAACACTGTAGAGGTGGTGGAAAAGTTATAATAACACTGTAGAGGTGGGGGAACAGTTATAATAACACTGTAGAGGTGGGGGAACAGTTATAATAACACTGTAGAGGTGGGGAAAAGTTATAATAACACTGTAGAGGTGGGGGAACAGTTATAATAACACTGTAGAGGTGGGGAACAGTTATAATAACACTGTAGAGGTGGGGGAACAAGTTATAATAACACTGTAGAGGTGGGGAAAAGTTATAATAACACTGTAGAGGTGGGGAACAGTTAAAATAATTCTGTAGAGGGGGGGGGGAACAGTTATAATAACACTGTAGAGGTGGGGGAACAGTTATAATAACACTGTAGAGGTGGGGGAACAGTTATAATAACACTGTAGAGGTGGGGGAACAGTTATAATAACACTGTAGAGGTGGGGAAACAGTTATAATAACACTGTAGCGGTGGGGGAACAGTTATAATAACAACACTGTAGAGGTGGGGAACAGTTATAATAACACTGTAGAGGTGGGGAACAGTTATAATAACACTGTAGAGGTGGGGAACAGTTATAATAACACTGTAGAGGTGGGGGAACAGTTATAATAACACTGTAGAGGTGGGGAACAGTTATAATAATACTGTAGAGGTGGGGGGAACAGTTATAATAACACTGTAGAGGTGGGGAACAGTTATAATAACACTGTAGAGGTGGGGAACAGTTATAATAACACTGTAGAGGTGGGGGAACAGTTATAATAACACTGTAGAGGTGGGGGAACAGTTATAATAACACTGTAGAGGTGGGGGAACAGTTATAATAACACTGTAGAGGTGGGGGAACAGTTATAATAACACTGTAGAGGTGGGGGAACAGTTATAATAACACTGTAGAGGTGGGGGAACAGTTATAATAACACTGTAGAGGTGGGGAACAGTTATAATAACACTGTAGAGGTGGGGGAACAGTTATAATAACACTGTAGAGGTGGGGGAACAGTTATAATAACACTGTAGAGGTTGGGAACAGTTATAATAACACTGTAGAGGTGGGGGGAACAGTTATAATAACACTGTAGAGGTGGGGGGAACAGTTATAATAACACTGTAGAGGTGGGGGGAACAGTTATAATAACACTGCAGAGGTTGGGAACAGTTATAATAACACTGTAGAGGTGGGGGAACATTTATAATAACACTGTAGAGGTGGGGGAACATTTATAATAACACTGTAGAGGTGGGGAACAGTTATAATAACACTGTAGAGATGGGGGAACAGTTATAATAACACTGTAGAGGTGGGGAACAGTTATAATATCACTGTAGAGGTGGGGAACAGTTATAATAATACTGTAGAGGTGGGGGGAACAGTTATAATAACACTGTAGAGGTGGGGAACAGTTATAATAACACTGTAGAGGTGGGGGGAACAGTTATAATAACACTTTAGAGGTGGGGGGAACAGTTATAATAACACTGTAGAGGTGGGGGGAACAGTTATAATAACACTGTAGAGGTGGGGGAACAGTTATAATAACACTGTAGAGGTGGGGGAACAGTTATAATAACACTGTAGAGGTGGGAAAAGTTATAATAACACTGTAGAGGTGGGAACAGTTATAATAATACTGTAGAGGTGGGGGAACAGTTATAATAACACTGTAGAGGTGGGGGAACAGTTATAATAACACTGTAGAGGTGGGGGAACAGTTATAATAACACTGTAGAGGTGGGGAACAGTTATAATAACACTGTAGAGGTGGGGGAACAGTTATAATAACACTGTAGAGGTGGGGGGAACAGTTATAATAACACTGTAGAGGTGGGGAACAGTTATAATAACACTGTAGAGGTGGGGGAACAGTTATAATAACACTGTAGAGGTGGGGAACAGTTATAATAATACTGTAGAGGTGGGGAACAGTTATAATAACACTGTAGAGGTGGGGAACAGTTATAATAACACTGTAGAGGTGGGGAACAGTTATAATAACACTGTAGAGGTGGGGGAACAGTTATAATAACACTGTAGAGGTGGGGGAACAGTTATAATAACACTGTAGAGGTGGGGGAACAGTTATAATAACACTGTAGAGGTGGGGAACAGTTATAATAACACTGTAGAGGTGGGGAACAGTTATAATAACACTGTAGAGGTGGGGAACAGTTATAATAACACTGTAGAGGTGGGGAACAGTTATAATAACACTGTAGAGGTGGGGGAACAGTTATAATAACACTGTAGAGGTGGGGAACAGTTATAATAACACTTTAGAGGTGGGGAATAGTTATAATAACACTGTAGAGGTGGGGAACAGTTAGAATAACACTCTGTAGAGGTGGGGAACAGTTATAATAACACTGTAGAGGTTGGGAACAGTTATAATAACACTGTAGAGGTGGGGGAACAGTTATAATAACACTGTAGAGGTGGGGGAACAGTTATAATAACACTGTCGAGGTGGGGGAACAGTTATAATAACACTGCAGAGGTTGGGAACAGTTATAATAACACTGTAGAGGTGGGGGAACAGTTATAATAACACTGTAGAGGTGGGGAACAGTTATAATAACACTGTAGAAGTGGGGAACAGTTATAATAACACTGTAGAGGTGGGGGAACAGTTATAATAACACTGTAGAGGTGGGGGAACAGTTATAATAACACTGTAGAGGTGGGGAACAGTTATAATAACACTGTAGAGGTGGGGGAACAGTTATAATAACACTGTAGAGGTGGGGGAACAGTTATAATAACACTGTAGAGGTGGGGGAACAGTTATAATAACACTGTAGAGGTGGGGGAACAGTTATAATAATACTGTAGAGGTGGGGGAACAGTTATAATAACACTGTAGAGGTGGGGAACAGTTATAATAACACTGTAGAGGTGGGGGAACAGTTATAATAACACTGTAGAGGTGGGGAACAGTTATAATAATACTGTAGAGGTGGGGGGAACAGTTATAATAACACTGTAGAGGTGGGGGAACAGTTATAATAACACTGTAGAGGTGGGGGAACATTTATAATAACACTGTAGAGGTGGGGAACAGTTATAATAACACTGTAGAGGTGGGGAACAGTTATAATAACACTGTAGAGGTGGGGGAACAGTTATAATAACACTGTAGAGGTGGGGGAAAAGTTATAATAACACTGTAGAGGTGGGGGAACAGTTATAATAACACTGTAGAGGTGGGGGAACAGTTATAATAACACTGTAGAGGTGGGGGAACAGTTATAATAACACTGTAGAGGTGGGGAAAAGTTATAATAACACTGTAGAGGTGGGGAACAGTTATAATAACACTGTAGAGGTTGGGAACAGTTATAATAACACTGTAGAGGTGGGGGGAACAGTTATAATAACACTGTAGAGGTGGGGGAACAGTTATAATAATACTGTAGAGGTGGGGAACAGTTATAATAACACTGTAGAGGTGGGGAACAGTTATAATAACACTGTAGAGGTGGGGGAACAGTTATAATAACACTGTAGAGGTGGGGGAACAGTTATAATAACACTGTAGAGGTGGGGAACAGTTATAATAACACTGTAGAGATGGGGGAACAGTTATAATAACACTGTAGAGGTGGGGAACAGTTATAATATCACTGTAGAGGTGGGGAACAGTTATAATAATACTGTAGAGGTGGGGGAACAGTTATAATAATACTGTAGAGGTGGGGGAACAGTTATAATAACACTGTAGAGGTGGGGAACAGTTATAATAACACTGTAGAGGTGGGGAACAGTTATAATAATACTGTAGAGGTGGGGGAACAGTTATAATAACACTGTAGAGGTGGGGGAACAGTTATAATAACACTGTAGAGGTGGGGAACAGTTATAATAACACTGTAGAGGTGGGGAACAGTTATAATAACACTGTAGAGGTGGGGGGAACAGTTATAATAACACTGTAGAGGTGGGGGAACAGTTATAATAACACTGTAGAGGTGGGGGGAACAGTTATAATAACACTGTAGAGGTGGGGAAAAGTTATAATAACACTGTAGAGGTGGGGAACAGTTATAATAACACTGTAGAGGTGGGGAACAGTTATAATAACACTGTAGAGGTGGGGAACAGTTATAGTAACACTGTAGAGTTGGGGGAACAGTTATAATAACACTGTAGAGGTGGGGGAACAGTTATAATAACACTGTAGAGGTGGGGGGGAACAGTTATAATAACACTGTAGAGGTGGGAATAGTTATAATAACACTGTAGAGGTGGGGGAACAGTTATAATAACACTGTAGAGGTGTGGGAACAGTTATAATAACACTGTAGAGGTTGGGAACAGTTATAATAACACTGTAGAGGTGGGGGAACAGTTATAATAACACTGTAGAGGTGGGGAACAGTTATAATAACACTGTAGAGGTGGGGGAACAGTTATAATAACACTGCAGAGGTTGGGAACAGTTATAATAACACTGTAGAGGTGGGGGAACAGTTATAATAACACTGTAGAGGTGGGGGGAACAGTTATAATAACACTGTAGAGGTGGGGAACAGTTATAATAACACTGTAGAGGTGGGGGAACAGTTATAATAACACTGTAGAGGTGGGGAACAGTTATAATAACACTGTAGAGGTGGGGGAACAGTTATAATAACAATGTAGAGGTGGGGGAGCAGTTATAATAACACTGTAGAGGTGGGGGAACAGTTATAATAACACTGTAGAGGTGGGGAACAGTTATAATAACACTGTAGAGGTGGGGGGGAACAGTTATAATAACACTGTAGAGGTGGGGAACAGTTATAATAATACTGTAGAGGTGGGGGAACAGTTATAATAACACTGTAGAGGTGGGGGGGAACAGTTATAATAACACTGTAGAGGTGGGGAACAGTTATAATAACACTGTAGAGGTGGGGAACAGTTATAATAACACTGTAGAGGTGGGGGAACAGTTATTATAACACTGTAGAGGTGGGGAACAGTTATAATAACACTGTAGAGGTGGGGGAACAGTTATAATAACACTGTAGAGGTGGGGGGGGAACAGTTATAATAACACTGTAGAGGTGGGGGAACAGTTATAATAACACTGTAGAGGTGGGGGAACAGTTATAATAACACTGTAGAGGTGGGGGAACAGTTATAATAACACTGTAGAGGTGGGGGAACAGTTATAATAACACTGTAGAGGTGGGGGAACAGTTATAATAACACTGTAGAGGTGGGGAAAAGTTATAATAACACTGTAGAGGTGGGGGAACAGTTAAAATAACACTGTAGAGGTGGGGAACAGTTATAATAACACTGTAGAGGTGGGGGGAACAGTTATAATAACACTGTAGAGGTTGGGAACATTAATAATACCACTGTAGAGGTGGGGGAACAGTTATAATACCACTGTAGAGGTGGGGGAACAGTTATAATAACACTGTAGAGGTGGGGGAACAGTTAAAATAACACTGTAGAGGTGGGGGAACAGTTATAATAACACTGTAGAGGTGGGGGAACAGTTGTAATATCACTGTAGAGGTGGGGAAAAGTTATAATATCACTGTAGAGGTGGGGAACAGTTATAATAACACTGTAGAGGTGGGGGGAACAGTTATAATAACACTGTTGAGGTGGAGGAACAGTTATAATAACACTGTAGAGGTAGGGGAACAGTTATAATAACACTGTAGAGGTGGGGGGAACAGTTATAATAACGCTGTAGAGGTGGGGAACAGTTATAATAACACTGTAGAGGTGGGGGAACAGTTATAATAACACTGTAGAGGTGGGGGAACAGTTATAATAACACTGTAGAGGTGGGGAACAGTTATAATAATACTGTAGAGGTGGGGGAACAGTTATAATAACACTGTAGAGGTGGGGGAACAGTTATAATAACACTGTAGAGGTGGGGAACAGTTATAATAACACTGTAGAGGTGGGGGAACAGTTATAATAACACTGTAGAGGTGGGGGAACAGTTATAATAACACTGTAGAGGTGGGGGAACAGTTATAATAATACTGTAGAGGTGGGGGAACAGTTATAATAACAATGTAGAGGTGGGGGAACAGTTATAATAACACTGTAGAGGTGGGGGAACAGTTATAATAACACTGTAGAGGTGGGGAACAGTTATAATAACACTGTAGAGGTGGGGGAACAGTTATAATAACACTGTAGAGGTGGGGGAACAGTTATAATAACACTGTAGAGGTGGGGAACAGTTATAATAACACTGTAGAGGTGGGCAAAAGTTATAATAACACTGTAGAGGTGGGGGAAGAGTTATAATAACACTGTAGAGGTGGGGAAGAGTTATAATACCACTGTAGAGGTGGGGGAACAGTTATAATAACACTGTAGAGGTGGGGGAACAGTTATAATAACACTGTAGAGGTGGGGTAACAGTTATAATAACACTGTAGAGGTGGGGGAACAGTTATAATAACACTGTAGAGGTGGGGAAAAGTTATAATAACACTGTAGAGGTGGGGAACAGTTATAATAACACTGTAGAGGTGGGAACAGTTATAATAACACTGTAGAGGTGGGGGAACAGTTATAATAACACTGTAGAGGTGGGGGAACAGTTATAATAACACTGTAGAGGTGGGGAAAAGTTATAATAACACTGTAGAGGTGGGGAACAGTTATAATAACACTGTAGAGGTGGGGGAACAGTTATAATAACACTGTAGAGGTGGGGAACAGTAATAATAACACAGTAGAGGTGGGGGAACAGTTATAATAACACTGTAGAGGTGGGGAACAGTTATAATAACACTGTAGAGGTGGGGAACAGTTATAATAACACTGTAGAGGTGGGGGAACAGTTATAATAACACTGCAGAGGTGGGGAACAGTTATAATAACACTGTAGAGGTGGGGGAACAGTTATAATAATACTGTAGAGGTGGGGAAACAGTTATAATAACACTGTAGAGGTGGGGGAAACAGTTATAATAACACTGTAGAGGTGGGGAACAGTTATAATAACACTGTAGAGGTGGGAACAGTTATAATAACACTGTAGAGGTGGGGGAACAGTTATAATAACACTGCAGAGGTGGGGAACAGTTATAATAATACTGTAGAGATGGGGGAACAGTTATAATAACACTGTAGAGGTGGGGAACAGTTATAATAACACTGTAGAGGTGGGGGAACAGTTATAATAACACTGTAGAGGTGGGGGAACAGTTATAATAACACTGTAGAGGTGGGGGAACAGTTATAATAACACTGTAGAGGTGGGGAACAGTTATAATAACACTGTAGAGGTGGGGGAACAGTTATAATAACACTGTAGAGGTGGGGGGACAGTTATAATAACACTGTAGAGGTGGGGAACAGTTATAATAACACTGTAGAGGTGGGGAACAGTTATAATAACACTGTAGAGGTGGGGAACAGTTATAATAACACTGTAGAGGTGGGGGAACAGTTATAATAACACTGTAGAGGTGGGGATCAGTTATAATAACACTGTAGATGTGGGGAACAGTTATAATAACACTGTAGAGGTGGGGGAACAGTTATAATAATACTGTAGAGGTGGGGAACAGTTATAATAACACTGTAGAGGTGGGGAACAGTTATAATAACACTGTAGAGGTGGGGGAACAGTTATAATAACACTGTAGAGGTGGGGGAACAGTTATAATAACACTGTAGAGGTGGGGAACAGTTATAATAACACTGTAGAGGTGGGGGAACAGTTATAATAATACTGTAGAGGTGGGGGAACAGTTATAATAACACTGTAGAGGTGGGGGAACAGTTATAATAACACGGTAGAGGTGGGGGAACAGTTATAATAACACTGTAGAGGTGGGGGAACAGTTATAATAACACTGTAGAGGTGGGGAACAGTTATAATAACACTGTAGAGGTGGGGGAACAGTTATAATAATACTGTAGAGGTGGGGGAACAGTTACAATAACACTGTAGAGGTGGGGAACAGTTATAATAACACTGTAGAGGTGGGGGAACAGTTATAATAACACTGTAGAGGTGGGGGAACAGTTATAATAACACTGTAGAGGTGGGGGAACAGTTATAATAACACTGTAGAGGTGGGGAACAGTTATAATAACACTGTAGAGGTGGGGAAAAGTTATAATAACACTGTAGAGGTGGGGAACAGTTATAATAACACTGTAGAGGTGGGGAACAGTTATAATAACACTGTAGAGGTGGGGAACAGTTATAATAACACTGTACAGGTGGGGGAACAGTTATAATAACACTGTAGAGGTGGGGAACAGTTATAATAACACTGTAGAGGTGGGGAACAGTTATAATAACACTGTACAGGTGGGGGAACAGTTATAATAACACTGTAGAGGTGGGGAACAGTTATAATAACACTGTAGAGGTGGGGAACAGTTATAATAACACTGTAGAGGTGGGGGGAACAGTTATAATAACACTGCAGAGGTGGGGAACAGTTATAATAACACTGTAGAGGTGGGGGAACAGTTATAATAATACTGTAGAGGTGGGGGAACAGTTATAATAACACTGTAGAGGTGGGGAACAGTTATAATAACACTGTAGAGGTGGGGGAACAGTTATAATAACACTGTAGAGGTGGGGGAAACAGTTATAATAATACTGTAGAGGTGGGGGAACAGTTATAATAACACTGTAGAGGTGGGGGAACAGTTATAATAACACTGTAGAGGTGGGGGAACAGTTAAAATAACACTGTAGAGGTGGGGGAACAGTTATAATAACACTGTAGAGGTGGGGGAACAGTTATAATAACACTGTAGAGGTGGGGAACAGTTATAATAACACTGTAGAGGTGGGGAACAGTTATAATAACACTGTAGAGGTGGGGGAACAGTTATAATAACACTGTAGAGGTGGGGAACAGTTATAATAACACTGTAGAGGTGGGGAACAGTTATAATAACACTGTAGAGGTGGGGAACAGTTATAATAACACTGTAGAGGTGGGGAACAGTTATAATAACACTGTAGAGGTGGGGAACAGTTATAATAACACTGTAGAGGTGGGGGAAGAGTTATAATAACACTGTAGAGGTGGGGAACAGTTATAATAACACTGTAGAGGTGGGGGAACAGTTATAATAACACTGTAGAGGTGGGGAACAGTTATAATAACACTGTAGAGGTGGGGAACAGTTATAATAACACTGTAGAGGTGGGGGAACAGTTATAATAACACTGTAGAGGTGGGGAACAGTTATAATAACACTGTAGAGGTGGGGGAACAGTTATAATAACACTGTAGAGGTGGGGAACAGTTATAATAACACTGTAGAGGTGGGGGAACAGTTATAATAACACTGTAGAGGTGGGGAACAGTTATAATAACACTGTAGAGGTGGGGGAAGAGTTATAATAACACTGTAGAGGTGGGGAACAGTTATAATAACACTGTATAGGTGGGGGAACAGTTATAATAACACGGTAGAGGTGGGGAACAGTTATAATAACACTGTAGAGGTGGGGGAACAGTTATAATAACACTGTAGAGGTGGGGGAACAGTTATAATAACACTGTAGAGGTGGGGAACAGTTATAATAACACTGTAGAGGTGGGGGAACAGTTATAATAACACTGTAGAGGTGGGGGAACAGTTATAATAACACTGTAGAGGTGGGGGAACAGTTATAATAACACTGTAGAGGTGGGGAAAAGTTATAATAACACTGTAGAGGTGGGAACAGTTATAATCACACTGTAGAGGTGGGGGAACAGTTATAATAACACTGTAGAGGTGGGGAACAGTTATAATAACACTGTACAGGTGGGGGAACAGTTATAATAACACTGTAGAGGTGGGGGAACAGTTATTATAACACTGTAGAGGTGGGGAACAGTTATAATAACACTGTAGAGGTGGGGGGAACAGTGATAATAACACTGCAGAGGTGGGGAACAGTTATAATAACACTGTAGAGGTGGGGAACAGTTATAATAATACTGTAGAGGTGGGGGAACAGTTATAATAACACTGTAGAGGTGGGGAACAGTTATAATAACACTGTAGAGGTGGGGGAACAGTTATAATAACACTGTAGAGGTGGGGGGAACAGTTATAATAATACTGTAGAGGTGGGGGAACAGTTATAATAACACTGTAGAGGTGGGGGAACAGTTATAATAACACTGTAGAGGTGGGGGAACAGTTATAATAACACTGTAGAGGTGGGGAACAGTTATAATAACACTGTAGAGGTGGGGAACAGTTATAATAACACTGTAGAGGTGGGGGAACAGTTATAATAACACTGTAGAGGTGGGGAACAGTTATAATAACACTGTAGAGGTGGGGAACAGTTATAATAACACTGTAGAGGTGGGGGAACAGTTATAATAACACTGTAGAGGTGGGGAACAGTTATAATAACACTGTAGAGGTGGGGGAACAGTTATAATAACACTGTAGAGGTGGGGAACAGTTATAATAACACTGTAGAGGTGGGGAACAGTTATAATAACACTGTAGAGGTGGAGGAACAGTTATAATAACACTGTAGAGGTGGGGAACAGTTATAATAACACTGTAGAGGTGGGGAACAGTTATAATAACACTGTAGAGGTGGGGGAACAGTTATAATAACACTGTAGAGGTGGGGAAAAGTTATAATAACACTGTAGAGGTGGGGAACAGTTATAATAACACTGTAGAGGTGGGGGAACAGTTATAATAACACTGTAGAGGTGGGGAACAGTAATAATAACACTGTAGAGGTGGGGGGAACAGTTATAATAACACTGTAGAGGTGGGGAACAGTTATAATAACACTGTAGAGGTGGGGAACAGTTATAATAACACTGTAGAGGTGGGGGGAACAGTTATAATAACACTGCAGAGGTGGGGAACAGTTATAATAACACTGTAGAGGTGGGGGAACAGTTATAATAATACTGTAGAGGTGGGGAACAGTTATAATAACACTGTAGAGGTGGGGGGAACAGTTATAATAACACTGTAGAGGTGGGGAACAGTTATAATAACACTGTAGAGGTGGGGAACAGTTATAATAACACTGTAGAGGTGGGGGGAACAGTTATAATAACACTGCAGAGGTGGGGAACAGTTATAATAATACTGTAGAGATGGGGGAACAGTTATAATAACACTGTAGAGGTGGGGGAACAGTTATAATAACACTGTAGAGGTGGGGGAACAGTTATAATAACACTGTAGAGGTGGGGGAACAGTTATAATAACACTGTAGAGGTGGGGGAACAGTTATAATAACACTGTAGAGGTGGGGAACAGTTATAATAACACTGTAGAGGTGGGGAACAGTTATAATAACACTGTAGAGGTGGGGGACAGTTATAATAACACTGTAGAGGTGGGGAACAGTTATAATAACACTGTAGAGGTGGGGAACAGTTATAATAACACTGTAGAGGTGGGGGAACAGTTATAATAACACTGTAGAGGTGGGGGAACAGTTATAATAACACTGTAGAGGTGGGGATCAGTTATAATAACACTGTAGATGTGGGGAACAGTTATAATAACACTGTAGAGGTGGGGGAACAGTTATAATAATACTGTAGAGGTGGGGAACAGTTATAATAACACTGTAGAGGTGGGGAACAGTTATAATAACACTGTAGAGGTGGGGAACAGTTATAATAACACTGTAGAGGTGGGGGGAACAGTTATAATAACACTGTAGAGGTGGGGAACAGTTATAATAACACTGTAGAGGTGGGGGAACAGTTATAATAATACTGTAGAGGTGGGGGAACAGTTATAATAACACTGTAGAGGTGGGGAACAGTTATAATAACACGGTAGAGGTGGGGGAACAGTTATAATAACACTGTAGAGGTGGGGGAACAGTTATAATAACACTGTAGAGGTGGGGAACAGTTATAATAACACTGTAGAGGTGGGGGAACAGTTATAATAATACTGTAGAGGTGGGGGAACAGTTACAATAACACTGTAGAGGTGGGGGAACAGTTATAATAACACTGTAGAGGTGGGGGAACAGTTATAATAACACTGTAGAGGTGGGGGAACAGTTATAATAACACTGTAGAGGTGGGGGAACAGTTATAATAACACTGTAGAGGTGGGGGAACAGTTATAATAACACTGTAGAGGTGGGGAAAAGTTATAATAACACTGTAGAGGTGGGGAACAGTTATAATAACACTGTAGAGGTGGGGGAACAGTTATAATAACACTGTAGAGGTGGGGAACAGTTATAATAACACTGTACAGGTGGGGGGAACAGTTATAATAACACTGTAGAGGTGGGGAACAGTTATAATAACACTGTAGAGGTGGGGAACAGTTATAATAACACTGTAGAGGTGGGGGGAACAGTTATAATAACACTGCAGAGGTGGGGAACAGTTATAATAACACTGTAGAGGTGGGGGAACAGTTATAATAATACTGTAGAGGTGGGGGAACAGTTATAATAACACTGTAGAGGTGGGGAACAGTTATAATAACACTGTAGAGGTGGGGAACAGTTATAATAACACTGTAGAGGTGGGGGAACAGTTATAATAATACTGTAGAGGTGGGGAACAGTTATAATAACACTGTAGAGGTGGGGAACAGTTATAATAACACTGTAGAGGTGGGGAACAGTTAAAATAACACTGTAGAGGTGGGGGAACAGTTATAATAACACTGTAGAGGTGGGGGAACAGTTATAATAACACTGTAGAGGTGGGGGAACAGTTATAATAACACTGTAGAGGTGGGGAACAGTTATAATAACACTGTAGAGGTGGGGGAACAGTTATAATAACACTGTAGAGGTGGGGAACAGTTATAATAACACTGTAGAGGTGGGGGAACAGTTATAATAACACTGTAGAGGTGGGGAACAGTTATAATAACACTGTAGAGGTGGGGGGAACAGTTATAATAACACTGTAGAGGTGGGGAACAGTTATAATAACACTGTAGAGGTGGGGAACAGTTATAATAACACTGTAGAGGTGGGGGAACAGTTATAATAACACTGTAGAGGTGGGGAACAGTTATAATAACACTGTAGAGGTGGGGGAACAGTTATAATAACACTGTAGAGGTGGGGGAACAGTTATAATAACACTGTAGAGGTGGGGAACAGTTATAATAACACTGTAGAGGTGGGGGAACAGTTATAATAACACTGTAGAGGTGGGGAACAGTTATAATAACACTGTAGAGGTGGGGAACAGTTATAATAACACTGTAGAGGTGGGGGAACAGTTATAATAACACTGTAGAGGTGGGGAACAGTTATAATAACACTGTAGAGGTGGGGAACAGTTATAATAACACTGTATAGGTGGGGGAACAGTTATAATAACACTGTAGAGGTGGGGAACAGTTATAATAACACTGTAGAGGTGGGGGAACAGTTATAATAACACTGTAGAGGTGGGGGAACAGTTATAATAACACTGTAGAGGTGGGGAACAGTTATAATAACACTGTAGAGGTGGGGGAACAGTTATAATAACACTGTAGAGGTGGGGGAACAGTTATAATAACACTGTAGAGGTGGGGAACAGTTATAATAACACTGTAGAGGTGGGGAAAAGTTATAATAACACTGTAGAGGTGGGGAACAGTTATAATAACACTGTAGAGGTGGGGGAACAGTTATAATAACACTGTAGAGGTGGGGAACAGTTATAATAACACTGTACAGGTGGGGGGAACAGTTATAATAACACTGTAGAGGTGGGGAACAGTTATAATAACACTGTAGAGGTGGGGAACAGTTATAATAACACTGTAGAGGTGGGGGGAACAGTTATAATAACACTGCAGAGGTGGGGAACAGTTATAATAACACTGTAGAGGTGGGGAACAGTTATAATAATACTGTAGAGGTGGGGGAACAGTTATAATAACACTGTAGACGTGGGGAACAGTTATAATAACACTGTAGAGGTGGGGGAACAGTTATAATAACACTGTAGAGGTGGGGGAACAGTTATAATAATACTGTAGAGGTGGGGAACAGTTATAATAACACTGTAGAGGTGGGGAACAGTTATAATAACACTGTAGAGGTGGGGGAACAGTTATAATAACACTGTAGAGGTGGGGGAACAGTTATAATAACACTGTAGAGGTGGGGAACAGTTATAATAACACTGTAGAGGTGGGGGGAACAGTTATAATAACACTGTAGAGGTGGGGAACAGTTATAATAACACTGTAGAGGTGGGGAACAGTTATAATAACACTGTAGAGGTGGGGGAACAGTTATAATAACACTGTAGAGGTGGGGAACAGTTATAATAACACTGTAGAGGTGGGGGAACAGTTATAATAACACTGTAGAGGTGGGGAACAGTTATAATAACACTGTAGAGGTGGGGAACAGTTATAATAACACTGTAGAGGTGGAGGAACAGTTATAATAACACTGTAGAGGTGGGGAACAGTTATAATAACACTGTAGAGGTGGGGAACAGTTATAATAACACTGTATAGGTGGGGGAACAGTTATAATAACACTGTAGAGGTGGGGAACAGTTATAATAACACTGTAGAGGTGGGGGAACAGTTATAATAACACTGTAGAGGTGGGGGAACAGTTATAATAACACTGTAGAGGTGGGGAACAGTTATAATAACACTGTAGAGGTGGGGGAACAGTTATAATAACACTGTAGAGGTGGGGGAACAGTTATAATAACACTGTAGAGGTGGGGAAAAGTTATAATAACACTGTAGAGGTGGGGAACAGTTATAATAATACTGTAGAGGTGGGGGAACAGTTATAATAACACTGTAGAGGTGGGGAACAGTTATAATAACACTGTAGAGGTGGGGGAACAGTTATAATAACACTGTAGAGGTGGGGAACAGTTATAATAACACTGTAGAGGTGGGGGAACAGTTATAATAACACTGTAGAGGTGGGGAACAGTTATAATAACACTGTAGAGGTGGGGAACAGTTATAATAACACTGTAGAGGTGGGGAACAGTTATAATAACACTGTAGAGGTGGGGAACAGTTATAATAACACTGTAGAGGTGGGGGAACAGTTATAATAACACTGTAGAGGTGGGGGAACAGTTATAATAACACTGTAGAGGTGGGGAACAGTTATAATAACACTGTAGAGGTGGGGAACAGTTATAATAACACTGTAGAGGTGGGGGAACAGTTATAATAACACTCTAGAGGTGGGGGAACAGTTATAATAACACTGTAGAGGTGGGGGAACAGTTATAATAACACTGTATAGGTGGGGGAACAGTTATAATAACACTGTAGAGGTGGGGAACAGTTATAATAACACTGTAGAGGTGGGGGAACAGTTATAATAACACTGTAGAGGTGGGGAACAGTTATAATAACACTGTAGAGGTGGGGGAACAGTTATAATAACACTGTAGAGGTGGGGGAACAGTTATAATAACACTGTAGAGGTGGGGAAAAGTTATAATAACACTGTAGAGGTGGGGAACAGTTATAATAATACTGTAGAGGTGGGGAACAGTTATAATAACACTGTAGAGGTGGGGAACAGTTATAATAACACTGTAGAGGTGGGGGAACAGTTATAATAATACTGTAGAGGTGGGGGAACAGTTATAATAACACTGTAGAGGTGGGGAACAGTTATAATAACACTGTAGAGGTGGGGAACAGTTATAATAATACTGTAGAGGTGGGGGAACAGTTATAATAACACTGTAGAGGTGGGGGAACAGTTATAATAACACTGTAGAGGTGGGGAACAGTTATAATAACACTGTAGAGGTGGGGAACAGTTATAATAACACTGTAGAGGTGGGGGAACAGTTATAATAACACTGTAGAGGTGGGGGAACAGTTATAATAACACTGTAGAGGTGGGGAACAGTTATAATAATACTGTAGAGGTGGGGGAACAGTTATAATAACACTGTAGAGGTGGGGGAACAGTTATAATAACACTGTAGAGGTGGGGGAAAAGTTATAATAACACTGTAGAGGTGGGGAACAGTTATAATAATACTGTAGAGGTGGGGGGAACAGTTATAATAACACTGTAGAGGTGGGGGGAACAGTTATAATAACACTGTAGAGGTGGGGAACAGTTATAATAACACTGTAGAGGTGGGAGAACAGTTATAATAACACTGTAGAGGTGGGGGAACAGTTATAATAACACTGTAGAGGTGGGGAACAGTTATAATAACACAGTAGAGGTGGGGAACAGTTATAATAACACAGTAGAGGTGGGGGGAACAGTTATAATAACACTGTAGAGGTGGGGAACAGTTATAATAACACTGTAGAGGTGGGGAACAGTTATAATAACACTGTAGAGGTGGGGGAACAGTTATAATAACACTGTAGAGGTGGGGAACAGTTATAATAACACTGTAGAGGTGGGGGGGGAACAGTTATAATAACACTGTAGAGGTGGGGGAACAGTTATAATAACACTGTAGAGGTGGGGAACAGTTATAATAACACTGTAGAGGTGGGGAACAGTTATAATAACACTGTAGAGGTGGGGGAACAGTTATAATAACACTGTAGAGGTGGGGGAACAGTTATAATAACACTGTATAGGTGGGGGCAACAGTTATAATAACACTGTAGAGGTGGGGAACAGTTATAATAACACTGTAGAGGTGGGGAACAGTTATAATAACACTGTAGAGGTGGGGGAACAGTTATAATAACACTGTAGAGGTGGGGAACAGTTATAATAACACTGTAGAGGTGGGGGAACAGTTATAATAACACTGTAGAGGTGGGGGAACAGTTATAATAACACTGTAGAGGTGGGGAACAGTTATAATAACACTGTAGAGGTGGGGAACAGTTATAATAACACTGTAGAGGTGGGGGAACAGTTATAATAACACTGTAGAGGTGGGGGAACAGTTATAATAACACTGTATAGGTGGGGGAACAGTTATAATAACACTGTAGAGGTGGGGAACAGTTATAATAACACTGTAGAGGTGGGGGAACAGTTATAATAACACTGTAGAGGTGGGGAACAGTTATAATAACACTGTAGAGGTGGGGAACAGTTATAATAACACTGTAGAGGTGGGGGGAACAGTTATAATAACACTGTAGAGGTGGGGAACAGTTATAATAACACTGTAGAGGTGGGGAACAGTTATAATAACACTGTAGAGGTGGGGGAACAGTTATAATAACACTGTAGAGGTGGGGAACAGTTATAATAACACTGTAGAGGTGGGGGAACAGTTATAATAACACTGTAGAGGTGGGGAACAGTTATAATAACACTGTAGAGGTGGGGAACAGTTATAATAACACTGTAGAGGTGGGGGAACAGTTATAATAACACTGTAGAGGTGGGGGAACAGTTATAATAACACTGTAGAGGTGGGGGAACAGTTATAATAACACTGTATAGGTGGGGGAACAGTTATAATAACACTGTAGAGGTGGGGAACAGTTATAATAACACTGTAGAGGTGGGGGAACAGTTATAATAACACTGTAGAGGTGGGGGAACAGTTATAATAACACTGTAGAGGTGGGGAACAGTTATAATAACACTGTAGAGGTGGGGGAACAGTTATAATAACACTGTAGAGGTGGGGAACAGTTATAATAACACTGTAGAGGTGGGGAACAGTTATAATAACACTGTAGAGGTGGGGAAAAGTTATAATAACACTGTAGAGGTGGGGAACAGTTATAATAACACTGTAGAGGTGGGGGAACAGTTATAATAACACTGTAGAGGTGGGGAACAGTTATAATAACACTGTACAGGTGGGGGGAACAGTTATAATAACACTGTAGAGGTGGGGAACAGTTATAATAACACTGTAGAGGTGGGGAACAGTTATAATAACACTGTAGAGGTGGGGGAACAGTTATAATAACACTGCAGAGGTGGGGAACAGTTATAATAACACTGTAGAGGTGGGGGAACAGTTATAATAATACTGTAGAGGTGGGGAACAGTTATAATAACACTGTAGAGGTGGGGAACAGTTATAATAACACTGTAGAGGTGGGGGGAACAGTTATAATAACACTGTAGAGGTGGGGGAACAGTTATAATAATACTGTAGAGGTGGGGGAACAGTTATAATAACACTGTAGAGGTGGGGGAACAGTTATAATAACACTGTAGAGGTGGGGGAACAGTTATAATAACACTGTAGAGGTGGGGAACAGTTATAATAACACTGTAGAGGTGGGGAACAGTTATAATAACACTGTAGAGGTGGGGGAACAGTTATAATAACACTGTAGAGGTGGGGAACAGTTATAATAACACTGTAGAGGTGGGGAACAGTTATAATAACACTGTAGAGGTGGGGGAACAGTTATAATAACACTGTAGAGGTGGGGAACAGTTATAATAACACTGTAGAGGTGGGGGAACAGTTATAATAACACTGTAGAGGTGAGGGAACAGTTATAATAACACTGTAGAGGTGGGGAACAGTTATAATAACACTGTAGAGGTGGAGGAACAGTTATAATAACACTGTAGAGGTGGGGAACAGTTATAATAACACTGTAGAGGTGGGGAACAGTTATAATAACACTGTATAGGTGGGGGAACAGTTATAATAACACTGTAGAGGTGGGGAACAGTTATAATAACACTGTAGAGGTGGGGAACAGTTATAATAACACTGTAGAGGTGGGGAACAGTTATAATAACACTGTAGAGGTGGGGAACAGTTATAATAACACTGTAGAGGTGGGGGAACAGTTATAATAACACTGTAGAGGTGGGGGAACAGTTATAATAACACTGTAGAGGTGGGGGAAAAGTTATAATAACACTGTAGAGGTGGGGAACAGTTATAATAATACTGTAGAGGTGGGGGGAACAGTTATAATAACACTGTAGAGGTGGGGAACAGTTATAATAACACTGTAGAGGTGGGGGAACAGTTATAACGTTTACGTGCTGCTGTGCGTTTTGTTGCTAACCTAACTTTGCTACCTGACAGTTTTACGGTTTTTACTTTGTAATTACCGTTTATTTTTTCATTCAACTTTTTCACTCCGGACGCTTTATCTGGACGTGTTTCGTCAGGACCTCCACCAACCGAAGCTAAGTAGTAACATTAACATCATGCCTTCTAATTGCAGTCGCTGTACTCATAATATACAGGAGAACGGTCGGCTTAAGGCGAGGATAGCTGTGCTGCTAGCCCGGCTTCAGACGCAATCGTTAGGCAAGGGAAATGTAAGTGTAGGAAAGGATGAAACAGCGTCTGTGCCACCAGTAAGTACAGATAGTCGTAGAAATCCCCTCGCACAGTCCCCGCAGCCGGACAATTTTCTCACGGCTCCTGGAGGGAAATGCTGGAGCAATGCTCAACCGGTGTCGCTCATTCAGCCGACAGAAACTTTCAACCGGTTTTCCCCATTAAGCAGCGGGTCGGAGTCAGAGGCCGAGCCTTCTCTGGTCTCTACTCCTCCCGTTACGGGGTCTGAGATGCCGAGGCCTCCCACCATTAGCACTGACAAATTGAAAACTCTAGTCATTGGCGACTCCATTACTCGCAGTATTAGACTTGAAGCGAATCACCCAGCGATCATACACTGTTTACCAGGGGCAGGGCTACCGACGTTAAGGCTAACCTGAAGATGGTGCTGGCTAAGGCTAAATCTGGCGAGTGTAGAGAGTATAGAGATATTGTTATCCACGTCGGCACCAACGATGTTAGGATGAAACAGTCAGAGGTCACAAAGCGCAACATAGCTTCAGCGTGTAAATCAGCTAGAAAGATGTGTCGGCATCGAGTAATTGTCTCTGGCCCCCTCCCAGTTAGGGGGAGTGATGAGCTCTACAGCAGAGTCTCACAACTCAATCGCTGGTTGAAAACTGTTTTCTGCCCCACACAAAAGATAGAATTTGTAGATAATTGGCCCTCTTTCTGGGACTCACCCACAAACAGGACCAAGCCTGGCCTGTTGAGGAGTGACGGACTCCATCCTAGCTGGAGGGGTGCTCTCATCTTATCGACGAACATAGACAGGGCTCTAACTCCTCTAGCTTCACAATGAGATAGGGTGCAGGCCAGGCAGCAGGCTGTTAGCCAGCCTGCCAGCTTAGTGGAGTCTGCCACTAGCACAGTTAGTGTAGTCAGCTCAGCTATCTCTATTGAGACTGTGTCTGTGCCTCGACCTAGGTTGGGCAAAACTAAACATGGCGGTGTTCGCCTTAGCAATCTCACTAGAATAAAGACCTCCTCCATTGCTGCCATTATTGAAAGAGATTGTGATACCTCACATCTCAAAATGGGGCTACTCAATGTTAGATCCCTCACTTCCAAGGCAGTTCTAGTCAATGAACTAATCACTGATCATAATCTTGATGTGATTGGCCTGACTGAAACATGGCTTAAGCCTGATGAATTTATTGTGTTAAATGAGGCCTCACCTCCTGGTTACACTAGTGACCATATCCTCACAAGCATCCCGCAAAGGCGGAGGTGTTGCTAACATTTACAATAGCAAATTTCTATTTACAAAAACAAAAAAGCGACGCTGTCTTTTGAGCTTCTAGTCATGAAATCTATGCAGCCTACTCCAATCACTTTTTATAGCTACTGTTTACAGGCCTCCTGGGCCATATACAACATTCCTCACTGAGTTCCTGAATTCCTATCGGACCTTGTAGTCATGGCAGACAATATTCTAATTTTTTGGTGACTTTAATATTCACATGGAAAAGTCCACAGACCCACTCCAAAAAGGCTTTTGGAGCCATCATCGACTCTGTCGGTTTTGTTCAACATGTCTCCGGACCTACTCACTGCCACAGTCATACTCTGGACCTAGTTTTGTCCCGTGGAATAAATGTTGTGGATCTTAATGTTTTTCCTCATAATCCTGGACTATCGGACCACCATTTTATTACGTTTGAAATCGCAACAGATAATCTGCTCAGACCCCAACCAAGGATCATCAAAAGTCGTGCTATAAATTCTCAGACATCCCAAAGATTCCTAGATGCCCTTCCAGAATCCTTCCACCTACCCAAGGACGTCAGAGTACAAAAATCAGTTAACCACCTAACTGAGGAACTCAATGTAACCTTGCGCAATACCCTAGATGCAGTTGCACCCTAAAAACAAAAACATTTGCCAAAAACTAGCTCCTGGTATACAGAAAATACCCGAGCTCTGAAGCAAGTTACCAGAAAATTGGAACGGAAATGGCGCCACACCAAACTGGAAGTCTTCCGACTAGCTTGGAAAGACAGTACCGTGCAGTATCGAAGAGCCCTCACTGCTGCTCGATCATCCTATTTTTCCAAGTTAATTGAGGAAAATAAGAATAATCCAAAGTTTCTTTTTGATACTGTCACAAAGCTAACTAAAAAGCAGCATTCCCAAGAGAGGATGGCTTTCACTTTAGCAGTGATTCATTCATGAACTTCTTTGAGGAAAAGATCATGATCATTAGAAAGCAAATTACGGACTCCTCTTTAAATCTGCGTATTCCTCCAAAGCTCAGTTGTCCTGAGTCCACACAACTTTGCCAGGACATAAAATCAAGAGAGACACTCAAGTTTTTTAGTACCATATCTCTTGACACATTGATGAAAATAATCATGGCCTCTAAACCTTCAAGCTGCATACTGGACCCTATTCCAACTAAACTACTGAAAGAGCTGCTTCCTGTGCTTGGCCCTCCTATGTTGAACATAATAAACAGCTCTCTATCTACCGGATGTGTACCAAACTCACTAAAAGTGGCAGTAATAAAGCCTCTCTTAAAAAGCCAAACCTTGACCCAGAAAATATAAAAAACTATCGGCCTATATCGAATCTTCCATTCCTCTCAAAAATTTTAGAAAAGCTGTTGCGCAGCAACTCACTGCCTTCCTGAAGACAAACAATGTATACTAAACGCTTCAGTCTGGTTTTAGACCCCATCATAGCACTGAGACTGCACTTGTGAAGGTGGTAAATGACCTTTTAATGGCGTCAGACCGAGGCTCTGCAACTGTACTCATGCTCCTAGACCTTAGTGCTGCTTTTGATACCATCGATCACCACATTCTTTTGGAGAGATTGGAAACCCAAATTGGTCTACATGGACAAGTTTTGGCCTGGTTTAGATCTTATCTGTCGGAAAGATATCAGTTTGTCTCTGTGGATGGTTTGTCCTCTGACAAATCAACTGTAAATTTCGGTGTTCCTCAAGGCTCTGTTTTGGGACCACTATTGTTTTCACTATATATTTTACCACTTGGTGATGTCATTCGAAACATAATGTTAACTTTCACTGCTATGCGGATGACACACAGCTGTACATTTCGATGAAACATGGTGAAGCTCCCAAAATTGCCCTCCCTTGAAGCCTGTGTTTCAGACATAAGGAAGTGGATGGCAGAAAATTTTCTACTTTTAAACTCTGATAAAACAGAGATGCTAGTCCTAGGTCCCAAGAAACAAAGAGATCTTCTGTTGAATCTGACAATTAATCTTGATGGTTGTACAGTCGTCTCAAATAAAACTGTGAAGGACCTCGGCGTTACTCTGGACCCTGATCTCTCTTTTGTGAACATATCAAGACTGTTTCAAGGACAGCTTTTTTCCATTTACGTAACATTGTAAAAATTAGAAACTTTCTGTCCAAAAATGATGCAGAAAAGTTAATCCATGCATTTGTAACTTCTAGGTTAGACTACTGCAATGCTTTATTTTCCGGCTATCCGGATAAAGCACTAAATAAACTTCAGTTAGTGCTTAACACGGCTGCTAGAATCTTGACTAGAACCCCAAAATTTGATCATATTACTCCAGTACTAGCCTCTCTACACTGGCTTCCTGTTAAGGCAAGGGCTGATTTCAAGGTTTTACTGCTAACCTACAAAGCATTACATGGGCTTGCTCCTACCTATCTTTCTGATTTGGTCCTGCCGCACATACCTACATCGCACGCTACGGTCACAAGACGCAGGCCTCCTTACTGTCCCTAAAATTTCTAAGCAAACAGCTGGAGGCAGGGCTTTTTCCTATAGAGCTCCATTTTTATGGAATAGTCTGCCTATCCATGTGAGAGACGAGACTCGGTCTCAACCTTTAAGTCTTTATTGAAGACTCATCTCTTCAGTAGGTCTTATGACTGAGTGTAGTCTGGCCCAGGAGTGTGAAGGTGAACGGAAAGGCACTGGAGCAACGAACCACCCTTGCTGTCTTTTGCCTGGCCGGTTCCCCTCCACTGGGATTCTCTGCCTCTAACCCTATTACAGGGGCTGAGTCACTGGCTTCTGGTGCCGTGGGCGGAGATCTTGTGGGCTATACTCGGCCTTGTCTCAGGATGGTAAGTTGGTGGTTGAAGATATCCCTCTAGTGGTGTGGGGGCTGTGCTTCGCAGAGTGGGTGGGGTTATATCCTGCCTGTTTGGCCCTGTCCGGGGTTTCACGGACGGGGCCACAGTGTCTCCCGACCTCTCCTGTCTCACCCCCAGTATTTATGCTGCAGTAGTTTATGTGTCGGGGTGCTAGGGTCCGCCTGTTATATCTGGAGTATTTCTTCTCTTATCTGGTGTCCTGTGCGAATTTAAGTATGCTCGCTCTAATTATCTCTCTCTTTCTTTTTCTTCTTCTCTCTCTCTCTCTCTCTCTCTCTCTCTCTCTCTCTCTCGGAGGACCTGAGCATTAGGACCATTCCTCAAGGCCTACCCGGATGTCCCGAGTCCACCTGGCCGTGCTGCTTCTCCAGTTACAACTGTTCTGCCTGTTTTATGAACATTTTAAAATCTTGTCCATGTTCTGTTATAATCTGCACCCGGCACAGCCAGAAGAGGACTGGCCACCCCTCACAGCCTGGTTCCTCTCTAGGTTTCTTCCTAGGTTTTGGCCTTCTAGGGAGTTTTTCCTAGCCACCGTGCTTTTACACCTGCATTGCTTGCTGTTTGGGGTTTTAGGCTGGGTTTCTGTACAGCACTCTGTGACATCAGCTGATGTAAGGGGGGCTTTATAAATAAATTTGATTTGATTTGATTTGATTTATAATAACACTGTAGAGGTGGGGAACAGTTATAATAACACTGTAGAGGTGGGGGGAACAGTTATAATAACACTGTAGAGGTGGGGAACAGTTATAATAACACTGTAGAGGTGGGGAACAGTTATAATAACACTGTAGAGGTGGGGGAACAGTTATAATAACACTGTAGAGGTGGGGAACAGTTATAATAACACTGTAGAGGTGGGGGAACAGTTATAATAACACTGTAGAGGTGGGGGAACAGTTATAATAACACTGTAGAGGTGGGGAACAGTTATAATAACACTGTAGAGGTGGGGGAACAGTTATAATAACACTGTAGAGGTGGGGAACAGTTATAATAACACTGTAGAGGTGGGGGAACAGTTATAATAACACTGTAGAGGTGGGGGAACAGTTATAATAACACTGTAGAGGTGGGGGAACAGTTATAATAACACTGTAGAGGTGGGGGGAACAGTTATAATAACACTGTAGAGGTGGGGAACAGTTATAATAACACTGTAGAGGTGGGGAACAGTTATAATAACACTGTAGAGGTGGGGGAACAGTTATAATAACACTGTAGAGGTGGGGAACAGTTATAATAACACTGTAGAGGTGGGGAACAGTTATAATAACACTGTAGAGTGGGGGAACAGTTATAATAACACTGTAGAGGTGGGGAACAGTTATAATAACACTGTAGAGGTGGGGAACAGTTATAATAACACTGTAGAGGTGGGGGGAACAGTTATAATAACACTGTAGAGGTGGGGGAACAGTTATAATAACACTGTAGAGGTGGGGGAAAAGTTATAATAACACTGTAGAGGTGGGGAACAGTTATAATAATACTGTAGAGGTGGGGAACAGTTATAATAACACTGTAGAGGTGGGGAACAGTTATAATAACACTGTAGAGGTGGGGAACAGTTATAATAATACTGTAGAGGTGGGGGAACAGTTATAATAACACTGTAGAGGTGGGGAACAGTTATAATAACACTGTAGAGGTGGGGAACAGTTATAATAATACTGTAGAGGTGGGGGAACAGTTATAATAACACTGTAGAGGTGGGGGAACAGTTATAATAACACTGTAGAGGTGGGGAACAGTTATAATAACACTGTAGAGGTGGGGAACAGTTATAATAACACTGTAGAGGTGGGGGAACAGTTATAATAACACTGTAGAGGTGGGGGAACAGTTATAATAACACTGTAGAGGTGGGGAACAGTTATAATAATACTGTAGAGGTGGGGGAACAGTTATAATAACACTGTAGAGGTGGGGGAACAGTTATAATAACACTGTAGAGGTGGGGGAAAAGTTATAATAACACTGTAGAGGTGGGGAACAGTTATAATAATACTGTAGAGGTGGGGGAACAGTTATAATAACACTGTAGAGGTGGGGGAACAGTTATAATAACACTGTAGAGGTGGGGAACAGTTATAATAACACTGTAGAGGTGGGAGAACAGTTATAATAACACTGTAGAGGTGGGGAACAGTTATAATAACACTGTAGAGGTGGGGAACAGTTATAATAACACAGTAGAGGTGGGGAACAGTTATAATAACACAGTAGAGGTGGGGGAACAGTTATAATAACACTGTAGAGGTGGGGAACAGTTATAATAACACTGTAGAGGTGGGGAACAGTTATAATAACACTGTAGAGGTGGGGAACAGTTATAATAACACTGTAGAGGTGGGGAACAGTTATAATAACACTGTAGAGGTGGGGGAACAGTTATAATAACACTGTAGAGGTGGGGGAACAGTTATAATAACACTGTAGAGGTGGGGAACAGTTATAATAACACTGTAGAGGTGGGGAACAGTTATAATAACACTGTAGAGGTGGGGAACAGTTATAATAACACTGTAGAGGTGGGGAACAGTTATAATAACACTGTAGAGGTGGGGGAACAGTTATAATAACACTGTATAGGTGGGGGAACAGTTATAATAACACTGTAGAGGTGGGGAACAGTTATAATAACACTGTAGAGGTGGGGAACAGTTATAATAACACTGTAGAGGTGGGGGAACAGTTATAATAACACTGTAGAGGTGGGGGGAACAGTTATAATAACACTGTAGAGGTGGGGGAACAGTTATAATAACACTGTAGAGGTGGGGAACAGTTATAATAACACTGTAGAGGTGGGGGAAAAGTTATAATAACACTGTAGAGGTGGGGAACAGTTATAATAATACTGTAGAGGTGGGGGGAACAGTTATAATAACACTGTAGAGGTGGGGAACAGTTATAATAACACTGTAGAGGTGGGGGGAACAGTTATAATAATACTGTAGAGGTGGGGGGGAACAGTTATAATAACACTGTAGAGGTGGGGAACAGTTATAATAACACTGTAGAGGTGGGGAACAGTTATAATAATACTGTAGAGGTGGGGGAACAGTTATAATAACACTGTAGAGGTGGGGAACAGTTATAATAACACTGTAGAGGTGGGGGAACAGTTATAATAACACTGTAGAGGTGGGGAACAGTTATAATAACACTGTAGAGGTGGGGGAACAGTTATAATAACACTGTAGAGGTGGGGGAACAGTTATAATAACACTGTAGAGGTGGGAACAGTTATAATAATACTGTAGAGGTGGGGAACAGTTATAATAACACTGTAGAGGTGGGGGAACAGTTATAATAACACTGTAGAGGTGGGGGAAAAGTTATAATAACACTGTAGAGGTGGGGAACAGTTATAATAATACTGTAGAGGTGGGGGAACAGTTATAATAACACTGTAGAGGTGGGGGAACAGTTATAATAACACTGTAGAGGTGGGGAACAGTTATAATAACACTGTAGAGGTGGGGGAACAGTTATAATAACACTGTAGAGGTGGGGAACAGTTATAATAACACTGTAGAGGTGGGGGAAAAGTTATAATAACACTGTAGAGGTGGGGAACAGTTATAATAACACTGTAGAGGTGGGGAACAGTTATAATAATACTGTAGAGGTGGGGGGAACAGTTATAATAACACTTTAGAGGTGGGGAACAGTTATAATAACACTGTAGAGGTGGGGAACAGTTATAATAACACTGTAGAGGTGGGGAACAGTTATAATAACACTGTAGAGGTGGGGAACAGTTATAATAATACTGTAGAGGTGGGGAACAGTTATAATAACACTGTAGAGGTGGGGGAACAGTTATAATAACACTGTAGAGGTGGGGGAACAGTTATAATAACACTGTAGAGGTGGGGGGAACAGTTATAATAACACTGTAGAGGTGGGGGAACAGTTAAAATAACACTGTAGAGGTGGGGGAACAGTTATAATAACACTGTAGAGGTGGGGGAACAGTTATAATAACACTGTAGAGGTGGGGGAACAGTCATAATAACACTGTAGAGGTGGGGAACAGTTATAATAACACTGTAGAGGTGGGGAACAGTTATAATAACACTGTAGATGTGGGGAACAGTTATAATAACACTGTAGAGGTGGGGGAACAGTTATAATAACACTGTAGAGGTGGGGGAACAGTTATAATAACACTGTAGAGGTGGGGGAACAGTTATAATAACACTGTAGAGGTGGGGGAACAGTTATAATAACACTGTAGAGGTGGGGAACAGTTATAATAACACTGTAGAGGTGGGGAACAGTTATAATAACACTGTAGAGGTGGGGAACAGTTATAATAACACTGTAGAGGTGGGGGAACAGTTATAATAACACTGTAGAGGTGGGGAACAGTTATAATAACACTGTAGAGGTGGGGAACAGTTATAATAACACTGTAGAGGTGGGGAACAGTTATAATAACACTGTAGAGGTGGGGGAACAGTTGTAATATCACTATAGAGGTGGGGAAAAGTTATAATATCACTGTAGAGGTGGGGAACAGTTATAATAACACTGTAGAGGTGGGGGGAACAGTTATAATAACACTGTTGAGGTGGAGGAACAGTTATAATAACACTGTAGAGGTAGGGGAACAGTTATAATAACACTGTAGAGGTGGGGGGAACAGTTATAATAACACTGTAGAGGTGGGGAACAGTTATAATAACACTGTAGAGGTGGGGGAACAGTTATAATAACACTGTAGAGGTGGGGGAACAGTTATAATAACACTGTAGAGGTGGGGGAACAGTTATAATAATACTGTAGAGGTGGGGGAACAGTTATAATAACACTGTAGAGGTGGGGGAACAGTTATAATAACACTGTAGAGGTGGGGAACAGTTATAATAACACTGTAGAGGTGGGGGAACAGTTATAATAACACTGTAGAGGTGGGGAACAGTTATAATAACACTGTAGAGGTGGGGGAACAGTTATAATAACACTGTAGAGGTGGGGAACAGTTATAATAACACTGTAGAGGTGGGGAACAGTTATAATAATACTGTAGAGGTGGGGGAACAGTTATAATAACACTGTAGAGGTGGGGAACAGTTATAATAACACTGTAGAGGTGGGGAACAGTTATAATAACACTGTAGAGGTGGGGAACAGTTATAATAACACTGTAGAGGTGGGGAACAGTTATAATAACACTGTAGAGGTGGGGGAACAGTTATAATAACACTGTAGAGGTGGGGGGAACAGTTATAATAACACTGTAGAGGTGGGGGAACAGTTATAATAACACTGTAGAGGTGGGGAACAGTTATAATAACACTGAAGAGGTGGGGAACAGTTAAAATAACACTGTAGAGGTGGGGGAACAGTTATAATAACACTGTAGAGGTGGGGGAACAGTTATAATAACACTGTATAGGTGGGGGAACAGTTATAATAACACTGTAGAGGTGGGGAACAGTTATAATAACACTGTAGAGGTGGGGGAACAGTTATAATAACACTGTAGAGGTGGGGAACAGTTATAATAACACTGTAGAGGTGGGGAACAGTTATAATAACACTGTAGAGGTGGGGGAACAGTTATAATAACACTGTAGAGGTGGGGAACAGTTATAATAACACTGTAGAGGTGGGGGAAAAGTTATAATAACACTGTAGAGGTGGGGAACAGTTATAATAACACTGTAGAGGTGGGGAACAGTTATAATAATACTGTAGAGGTGGGGAACAGTTATAATAACACTGTAGAGGTGGGGAACAGTTATAATAACACTGTAGAGGTGGGGAACAGTTATAATAATACTGTAGAGGTGGGGGAACAGTTATAATAACACTGTAGAGGTGGGGGAACAGTTATAATAACACTGTAGAGGTGGGGGAACAGTTATAATAACACTGTAGAGGTGGGGAACAGTTATAATAACACTGTAGAGGTGGGGGAACAGTTATAATAATACTGTAGAGGTGGGGGAACAGTTATAATAACACTGTAGAGGTGGGGGGAACAGTTATAATAACACTGTAGAGGTGGGGAACAGTTATAATAATACTGTAGAGGTGGGGGAACAGTTATAATAACACTGTAGAGGTGGGGAACAGTTATAATAACACTGTAGAGGTGGGGAACAGTTATAATAACACTGTAGAGGTGGGGAACAGTTATAATAACACTGTAGAGGTGGGGGAACAGTTATAATAACACTGTAGAGGTGGGGAACAGTTATAATAACACTGTAGAGGTGGGGAACAGTTATAATAATACTGTAGAGGTGGGGGAACAGTTATAATAACACTGTAGAGGTGGGGGAACAGTTATAATAACACTGTAGAGGTGGGGAAAAGTTATAATAACACTGTAGAGGTGGGGAACAGTTATAATAACACTGTAGAGGTGGGGGAACAGTTATAATAACACTGTAGAGGTGGGGGAACAGTTATAATAACACTGTAGAGGTGGGGAACAGTTATAATAACACTGTAGAGGTGGGGGAACAGTTATAATAACACTGTAGAGGTGGGGAACAGTTATAATAACACTGTAGAGGTGGGGAAAAGTTATAATAACACTGTAGAGGTGGGGAACAGTCATAATAACACTGTAGAGGTGGGGGAACAGTTATAATAACACTGTAGAGGTGGGGGAACAGTTATAATAACACTGTAGATGTGGGGAACAGTTATAATAACACTGTAGAGGTGGGGGTAACAGTTATAATAACACTGTAGAGGTGGGGAACAGTTATAATAACACTGTAGAGGTGGGGGAACAGTTATAATAACACTGTAGAGGTGGGGGAACAGTTATAATAACACTGTAGAGGTGGGGAACAGTTATAATAACACTGTAGAGGTGGGGAACAGTTATAATAACACTGTAGAGGTGGGGAACAGTTATAATAACACTGTAGAGGTGGGGGAACAGTTATAATAACACTGTAGAGGTGGGGGAACAGTTATAATAACACTGTAGAGGTGGGGGAACAGTTATAATAACACTGTAGAGGTGGGGAACAGTTATAATAACACTGTAGAGGTGGGGGGAACAGTTATAATAACAGTGTAGAGGTGGGGGAACAGTTATAATAACACTGTAGAGGTGGGGGAACAGTTATAATAACACTGTTTAGGTGGGGGAACAGTTATAATAACACTGTAGAGGTGGGGAACAGTTATAATAACACTGTAGAGGTGGGGAACAGTTATAATAACACTGTAGAGGTGGGGGAACAGTTATAATAACACTGTAGAGGTGGGGGGAACAGTTATAATAACACTGTAGAGGTGGGGGAACAGTTATAATAACACTGTAGAGGTGGGGGAACAGTTATAATAAACCTGTAGAGGTGGGGGAACAGTTATAATAATACTGTAGAGGTGGGGGAACAGTTATAATAACACTGTAGAGGTTAGGGAACAGTTATAATAACACTGTAGAGGTGGGGGAACAGTTATAATAACACTGTAGAGGTGGGGGAACAGTTATAATAACACTGTAGAGGTTGGGAACATTAATAATAACACTGTAGAGGTGGGGGAACAGTTATAATACCACTGTAGAGGTGGGGGAACAGTTATAATAACACTTTAGAGGTGGGGGAACAGTTATAATAACACTGTAGAGGTGGGGGAACAGTTAAAATAACACTGTAGAGGTGGGGGAACAGTTATAATAACACTGTAGAGGTGGGGGGAACAGTTATAATAACACTGTAGAGGTTGGGAACATTAATAATACCACTGTAGAGGTGGGGGAACAGTTATAATACCACTGTAGAGGTGGGGGAACAGTTATAATAACACTGTAGAGGTGGGGGAACAGTTAAAATAACACTGTAGAGGTGGGGGAACAGTTATAATAACACTGTAGAGGTGGGGGAACAGTTGTAATATCACTATAGAGGTGGGGAAAAGTTATAATATCACTGTAGAGGTGGGGAACAGTTATAATAACACTGTAGAGGTGGGGGGAACAGTTATAATAACACTGTTGAGGTGGAGGAACAGTTATAATAACACTGTAGAGGTAGGGGAACAGTTATAATAACACTGTAGAGGTGGGGGGAACAGTTATAATAACACTGTAGAGGTGGGGAACAGTTATAATAACACTGTAGAGGTGGGGGAACAGTTATAATAACACTGTAGAGGTGGGGGAACAGTTATAATAACACTGTAGAGGTGGGGAACAGTTATAATAATACTGTAGAGGTGGGGGAACAGTTATAATAACACTGTAGAGGTGGGGGAACAGTTATAATAACACTGTAGAGGTGGGGAACAGTTATAATAACACTGTAGAGGTGGGGAACAGTTATAATAACACTGTAGAGGTGGGGAACAGTTATAATAACACTGTAGAGGTGGGGGAACAGTTATAATAACACTGTAGAGGTGGGGGAACAGTTATAATAACACTGTAGAGGTTTGGGGAACAGTTATAATAATACTGTAGAGGTGGGGGAACAGTTATAATAACACTGTAGAGGTGGGGAACAGTTATAATAACACTGTAGAGGTGGGGAACAGTTATAATAACACTGTAGAGGTGGGGGAACAGTTATAATAACACTGTAGAGGTGGGGAACAGTTATAATAACACTGTAGAGGTGGGGGAACAGTTATAATAACACTGTAGAGGTGGGGGGAACAGTTATAATAACACTGTAGAGGTGGGGAACAGTTATAATAACACTGTAGAGGTGGGGAACAGTTATAATAACACTGAAGAGGTGGGGGAACAGTTAAAATAACACTGTAGAGGTGGGGGAACAGTTATAATAACACTGTAGAGGTGGGGGAACAGTTATAATAACACTGTATAGGTGGGGGGAACAGTTATAATAACACTGTAGAGGTGGGGAACAGTTATAATAACACTGTAGAGGTGGGGGAACAGTTATAATAACACTGTAGAGGTGGGGAACAGTTATAATAACACTGTAGAGGTGGGGAACAGTTATAATAACACTGTAGAGGTGGGGGAACAGTTATAATAACACTGTAGAGGTGGGGAACAGTTATAATAACACTGTAGAGGTGGGGAAAAGTTATAATAACACTGTAGAGGTGGGGAACAGTTATAATAACACTGTAGAGGTGGGGGAACAGTTATAATAATACTGTAGAGGTGGGGGAACAGTTATAATAACACTGTAGAGGTGGGGAACAGTTATAATAACACTGTAGAGGTGGGGAACAGTTATAATAATACTGTAGAGGTGGGGGAACAGTTATAATAACACTGTAGAGGTGGGGAACAGTTATAATAACACTGTAGAGGTGGGGAACAGTTATAATAACACTGTAGAGGTGGGGAACAGTTATAATAACACTGTAGAGGTGGGGGAACAGTTATAATAATACTGTAGAGGTGGGGGAACAGTTATAATAACACTGTAGAGGTGGGGAACAGTTATAATAACACTGTAGAGGTGGGGAACAGTTATAATAATACTGTAGAGGTGGGGGAACAGTTATAATAACACTGTAGAGGTGGGGGAACAGTTATAATAACACTGTAGAGGTGGGGAACAGTTATAATAACACTGTAGAGGTGGGGAACAGTTATAATAACACTGTAGAGGTGGGGAACAGTTATAATAACACTGTAGAGGTGGGGGAACAGTTATAATAACACTGTAGAGGTGGGGAACAGTTATAATAATACTGTAGAGGTGGGGAACAGTTATAATAACACTGTAGAGGTGGGGGAACAGTTATAATAACACTGTAGAGGTGGGGAACAGTTATAATAACACTGTAGAGGTGGGGAACAGTTATAATAATACTGTAGAGGTGGGGAACAGTTATAATAACACTGTAGAGGTGGGGAACAGTTATAATAACACTGTAGAGGTGGGGAAAAGTTATAATAACACTGTAGAGGTGGGGAACAGTTATAATAATACTGTAGAGGTGGGGAACAGTTATAATAACACTGTAGAGGTGGGGGAACAGTTATAATAACACTGTAGAGGTGGGGAACAGTTATAATAACACTGTAGAGGTGGGGGAACAGTTATAATAACACTGTAGAGGTGGGGAACAGTTATAATAACACTGTTGAGGTGGAGGAACAGTTACAATAACACTGTAGAGGTAGGGGAACAGTTATAATAACACTGTAGAGGTGGGGGAACAGTTATAATAACACTGTAGAGGTGGGGAACAGTTATAATAACACTGTAGAGGTGGGGGGAACAGTTATAATAACACTGTAGAGGTGGGGGAACAGTTATAATAACACTGTAGAGGTGGGGGAACAGTTATAATAATACTGTAGAGGTGGGGGAACAGTTATAATAACACTGTAGAGGTGGGGAACAGTTATAATAACACTGTAGAGGTGGGGAACAGTTATAATAACACTGTAGAGGTGGGGAACAGTTATAATAACACTGTAGAGGTGGGGAACAGTTATAATAACACTGTAGAGGTGGGGGAACAGTTATAATAACACTGTAGAGGTGGGGGAACAGTTATAATAACACTGTAGAGGTGGGGAACAGTTATAATAATACTGTAGAGGTGGGGAACAGTTATAATAACACTGTAGAGGTGGGGAACAGTTATAATAACACTGTAGAGGTGGGGAACAGTTATAATAACACTGTAGAGGTGGGGGAACAGTTATAATAACACTGTAGAGGTGGGGAACAGTTATAATAACACTGTAGAGGTGGGGAACAGTTATAATAACACTGTAGAGGTGGGGGAACAGTTATAATAACACTGTAGAGGTGGGGAACAGTTATAATAACACTGTAGAGGTGGGGAACAGTTATAATAACACTGAAGAGGTGGGGGAACAGTTAAAATAACACTGTAGAGGTGGGGAACAGTTATAATAACACTGTAGAGGTGGGGGAACAGTTATAATAACACTGTATAGGTGGGGGAACAGTTATAATAACACTGTAGAGGTGGGGAACAGTTATAATAACACTGTAGAGGTGGGGGAACAGTTATAATAACACTGTAGAGGTGGGGGAACAGTTATAATAACACTGTAGAGGTGGGAACAGTTATAATAACACTGTAGAGGTGGGGAACAGTTATAATAACACTGTAGAGGTGGGGGAACAGTTATAATAACACTGTAGAGGTGGGGGAACAGTTATAATAACACTGTAGAGGTGGGGAACAGTTATAATAACACTGTAGAGGTGGGGGAACAGTTATAATAACACTGTAGAGGTGGGGAACAGTTATAATAACACTGTAGAGGTGGGAACAGTTATAATAACACTGTAGAGGTGGGGAACAGTTATAATAACACTGTAGAGGTGGGGGAACAGTTATAATAACACTGTAGAGGTGGGGAACAGTTATAATAACACTGTAGAGGTGGGGAACAGTTATAATAACACTGTAGAGGTGGGGAACAGTTATAATAACACTGTAGAGGTGGGGGAACAGTTATAATAATACTGTAGAGGTGGGGGAACAGTTATAATAACACTGTAGAGGTGGGGAACAGTTATAATAACACTGTAGAGGTGGGGAACAGTTATAATAACACTGTAGAGGTGGGGGAACAGTTATAATAACACTGTAGAGGTGGGGGAACAGTTATAATAACACTGTAGAGGTGGGGAACAGTTATAATAACACTGTAGAGGTGGGGAACAGTTATAATAACACTGTAGAGGTGGGGGAACAGTTATAATAACACTGTAGAGGTGGGGGAACAGTTATAATAACACTGTAGAGGTGGGGAACAGTTATAATAATACTGTAGAGGTGGGGGGAACAGTTATAATAACACTGTAGAGGTGGGGAACAGTTATAATAACACTGTAGAGGTGGGGGAACAGTTATAATAACACTGTAGAGGTGGGGAACAGTTATAATAATACTGTAGAGGTGGGGGAACAGTTATAATAACACTGTAGAGGTGGGGAACAGTTATAATAACACTGTAGAGGTGGGGGAACAGTTATAATAACACTGTAGAGGTGGGGAACAGTTATAATAACACTGTAGAGGTGGGGGAACAGTTATAATAACACTGTAGAGGTGGGGGAACAGTTATAATAACACTGTAGAGGTGGGGAACAGTTATAATAACACTGTAGAGGTGGGGAACAGTTATAATAACACTGTAGAGGTGGGGGAACAGTTATAATAACACTGTAGAGGTGGGGGAAAAGTTATAATAACACTGTAGAGGTGGGGAACAGTTATAATAACACTGTAGAGGTGGGGGAACAGTTATAATAATACTGTAGAGGTGGGGGGAACAGTTATAATAACACTTTAGAGGTGGGGAACAGTTATAATAACACTGTAGAGGTGGGGGAACAGTTATAATAACACTGTAGAGGTGGGGGAACAGTTATAATAACACTGTAGAGGTGGGGGAACAGTTATAATAACACTGTAGAGGTGGGGGAACAGTTATAATAACACTGTAGAGGTGGGGAACAGTTATAATAACACTGTAGAGGTGGGGGAACAGTTATAATAACACTGTAGAGGTGGGGGAACAGTTATAATAACACTGTAGAGGTGGGGGACAGTTATAATAACACTGTAGAGGTGGGGGAACAGTTAAAATAACACTGTAGAGGTGGGGAACAGTTATAATAACACTGTAGAGGTGGGGGAACAGTTATAATAACACTGTAGAGGTGGGGGAAGAGTTATAATAACACTGTAGAGGTGGGGAACAGTTATAATAACACTGTAGAGGTGGGGGAACAGTTATAATAACACTGTAGAGGTGGGGAACAGTTATAATAACACTGTAGAGGTGGGGGAACAGTTATAATAACACTGTAGAGGTGGGGAACAGTTATAATAACACTGTAGAGGTGGGGGAACAGTTATAATAACACTGTAGAGGTGGGGAAAAGTTATAATAACACTGTAGAGGTGGGGGAACAGTTATAATAACACTGTAGAGGTGGGGGAACAGTTAAAATAACACTGTAGAGGTGGGGAACAGTTATAATAACACTGTAGAGGTGGGGGAACAGTTATAATAACACTGTATAGGTGGGGGAACAGTTATAATAACACTGTAGAGGTGGGGGAACAGTTATAATAACACTGTAGAGGTGGGGAACAGTTATAATAACACTGTAGAGGTGGGGAACAGTTATAATAATACTGTAGAGGTGGGGGAACAGTTATAATAACACTGTAGAGGTGGGGAACAGTTATAATAACACTGTAGAGGTGGGGGAACAGTTATAATAACACTGTAGAGGTGGGGAACAGTTATAATAACACTGTAGAGGTGGGGAACAGTTATAATAACACTGTAGAGGTGGGGGAACAGTTATAATAACACTGTAGAGGTGGGGAACAGTTATAATAACACTGTAGAGGTGGGGAACAGTTATAATAATACTGTAGAGGTGGGGGAACAGTTATAATAACACTGTAGAGGTGGGGGAACAGTTATAATAACACTGTAGAGGTGGGGAACAGTTATAATAACACTGTAGAGGTGGGGAACAGTTATAATAACACTGTAGAGGTGGGGGAACAGTTATAATAACACTGTAGAGGTGGGGAACAGTTATAATAACACTGTAGAGGTGGGGAACAGTTATAATAATACTGTAGAGGTGGGGGAACAGTTATAATAACACTGTAGAGGTGGGGGAACAGTTATAATAACACTGTAGAGGTGGGGAAAAGTTATAATAACACTGTAGAGGTGGGGAACAGTTATAATAATACTGTAGAGGTGGGGGGAACAGTTATAATAACACTGTAGAGGTGGGGGAACAGTTATAATAACACTGTAGAGGTGGGGGAACAGTTATAATAACACTGTAGAGGTGGGGGAACAGTTATAATAACACTGTAGAGGTGGGGAACAGTTATAATAACACTGTAGAGGTGGGGAAAAGTTATAATAACACTGTAGAGGTGGGGAACAGTTATAATAACACTGTAGAGGTGGGGAACAGTTATAATAATACTGTAGAGGTGGGGGAACAGTTATAATAACACTGTAGAGGTGGGGAACAGTTATAATAACACTGTAGAGGTGGGGAACAGTTATAATAACACTGTAGAGGTGGGGAACAGTTATAATAACACTGTAGAGGTGGGGAACAGTTATAATAACACTGTAGAGGTGGGGGAACAGTTATAATAACACTGTAGAGGTGGGGGAACAGTTATAATAACACTGTAGAGGTGGGGAACAGTTATAATAACACTGTAGAGGTGGGGGAACAGTTATAATAACACTGTAGAGGTGGGGGAACAGTTATAATAACACTGTAGAGGTGGGGGAACAGTTAAAATAACACTGTAGAGGTGGGGGAACAGTTATAATAACACTGTAGAGGTGGGGGAACAGTTATAATAACACTGTAGAGGTGGGGGAACAGTTATAATAACACTGTAGAGGTGGGGAACAGTTATAATAACACTGTAGAGGTGGGGGAACAGTTATAATAACACTGTAGAGGTGGGGAACAGTTATAATAACACTGTAGAGGTGGGGGAACAGTTATAATAACACTGTAGAGGTGGGGGAACAGTTATAATAACACTGTAGAGGTGGGGAACAGTTATAATAACACTGTAGAGGTGGGGGAACAGTTATAATAACACTGTAGAGGTGGGGGAACAGTTATAATAACACTGTAGAGGTGGGGAACAGTTATAATAACACTGTAGAGGTGGGGGAACAGTTATAATAACACTGTAGAGGTGGGGGGAACAGTTATAATAACAGTGTAGAGGTGGGGGAACAGTTATAATAACACTGTAGAGGTGGGGGAACAGTTATAATAACACTGTTTAGGTGGGGGAACAGTTATAATAACACTGTAGAGGTGGGGGAACAGTTATAATAACACTGTAGAGGTGAGGGAACAGTTATAATAACACTGTAGAGGTGGGGGAACAGTTATAATAACACTGTAGAGGTGGGAGAACAGTTATAATAACACTGTAGAGGTGGGGAACAGTTATAATAACACTGTAGAGGTGGGGAACAGTTATAATAAACCTGTAGAGGTGGGGGAACAGTTATAATAATACTGTAGAGGTGGGGGAACAGTTATAATAACACTGTAGAGGTTAGGGGAACAGTTATAATAACACTGTAGAGGTGGGGAACAGTTATAATAACACTGTAGAGGTGGGGGAACAGTTATAATAACACTGTAGAGGTTGGGAACATTAATAATAACACTGTAGAGGTGGGGGAACAGTTATAATACCACTGTAGAGGTGGGGGAACAGTTATAATAACACTGTAGAGGTGGGGGAACAGTTATAATAACACTGTAGAGGTGGGGGAACAGTTAAAATAACACTGTAGAGGTGGGGGAACAGTTATAATAACACTGTAGAGGTGGGGGAACAGTTATAATAACACTGTAGAGGTGGGGAACAGTTAAAATAACACTGTAGAGGTGGGGAACAGTTATAATAACACTGTAGAGGTGGGGAACAGTTGTAATATCACTATAGAGGTGGGGAAAAGTTATAATATCACTGTAGAGGTGGGGAACAGTTATAATAACACTGTAGAGGTGGGGGGAACAGTTATAATAACACTGTTGAGGTGGAGGAACAGTTATAATAACACTGTAGAGGTAGGGGAACAGTTATAATAACACTGTAGAGGTGGGGGGAACAGTTATAATAACACTGTAGAGGTGGGGAACAGTTATAATAACACTGTAGAGGTGGGGAACAGTTATAATAACACTGTAGAGGTGGGGAACAGTTATAATAACACTGTAGAGGTGGGGGAAAAGTTATAATAACACTGTAGAGGTGGGGAACAGTTATAATAACACTGTAGAGGTGGGGGGAACAGTTATAATAATACTGTAGAGGTGGGGGGAACAGTTATAATAACACTGTAGAGGTGGGGAACAGTTATAATAACACTGTAGAGGTGGGGAACAGTTATAATAATACTGTAGAGGTGGGGGGAACAGTTATAATAACACTGTAGAGGTGGGGAACAGTTATAATAACACTGTAGAGGTGGGGAACAGTTATAATAATACTGTAGAGGTGGGGGGAACAGTTATAATAACACTGTAGAGGTGGGGGAACAGTTATAATAACACTGTAGAGGTGGGGGAACAGTTATAATAACACTGTAGAGGTGGGGAACAGTTATAATAACACTGTAGAGGTGGGGAACAGTTATAATAACACTGTAGAGGTGGGGGAACAGTTATAATAACACTGTAGAGGTGGGGAACAGTTATAATAACACTGTAGAGGTGGGGAACAGTTATAATAATACTGTAGTGGTGGGGGAACAGTTATAATAACACTGTAGAGGTGGGGGAACAGTTATAATAACACTGTAGAGGTGGGGAACAGTTATAATAACACTGTAGAGGTGGGGAACAGTTATAATAACACTGTAGAGGTGGGGGAACAGTTATAATAACACTGTAGAGGTGGGGGAACAGTTATAATAACACTGTAGAGGTGGGGAAACAGTTATAATAACACTGTAGCGGTGGGGGAACAGTTATAATAACACTGTAGAGGTGGGGAACAGTTATAATAACACTGTAGAGGTGGGGGAAACAGTTATAATAACACTGTAGAGGTGGGGAACAGTTATAATAACACTGTAGAGGTGGGGGAACAGTTATAATAACACTGTAGAGGTGGGGAACAGTTATAATAACACTGTAGAGGTGGGGAACAGTTATAATAACACTGTAGAGGTGGGGGAACAGTTATAATAACACTGTAGAGGTGGGGAACAGTTATAATAACACTGTAGAGGTGGGGAACAGTTATAATAACACTGTAGAGGTGGGGGAACAGTTATAATAACACTGTAGAGGTGGGGGAACAGTTATAATAACACTGTAGAGGTGGGGAACAGTTATAATAACACTGTAGAGGTGGGGGGAACAGTTATAATAACAGTGTAGAGGTGGGGGAACAGTTATAATAACACTGTAGAGGTGGGGGAACAGTTATAATAACACTGTTTAGGTGGGGGAACAGTTATAATAACACTGTAGAGGTGGGGAACAGTTATAATAACACTGTAGAGGTGGGGGAACAGTTATAATAACACTGTAGAGGTGGGGGAACAGTTATAATAACACTGTAGAGGTGGGGGAACAGTTAAAATAACACTGTAGAGGTGGGGGAACAGTTATAATAACACTGTAGAGGTGGGGGAACAGTTGTAATATCACTATAGAGGTGGGAAAAAGTTATAATATCACTGTAGAGGTGGGGAACAGTTATAATAACACTGTAGAGGTGGGGGGAACAGTTATAATAACACTGTTGAGGTGGAGGAACAGTTATAATAACACTGTAGAGGTAGGGGAACAGTTATAATAACACTGTAGAGGTGGGGGAACAGTTATAATAACACTGTAGAGGTGGGGAACAGTTATAATAACACTGTAGAGGTGGGGGAACAGTTATAATAACACTGTAGAGGTGGGGAACAGTTATAATAACACTGTAGAGGTGGGGGAAAAGTTATAATAACACTGTAGAGGTGGGGGAACAGTTATAATAACACTGTAGAGGTGGGGGAACAGTTATAATAATACTGTAGAGGTGGGGGAACAGTTATAATAACACTGTAGAGGTGGGGAACAGTTATAATAACACTGTAGAGGTGGGGAACAGTTATAATAATACTGTAGAGGTGGGGGAACAGTTATAATAACACTGTAGAGGTGGGGGAACAGTTATAATAACACTGTAGAGGTGGGGGAACAGTTATAATAACACTGTAGAGGTGGGGAAAAGTTATAATAACACTGTAGAGGTGGGGAACAGTTATAATAACACTGTAGAGGTGGGGGAACAGTTATAATAATACTGTAGAGGTGGGGGAACAGTTATAATAACACTGTAGAGGTGGGGAACAGTTATAATAACACTGTAGAGGTGGGGAACAGTTATAATAACACTGTAGAGGTGGGGAACAGTTATAATAACACTGTAGAGGTGGGGGAACAGTTATAATAACACTGTAGAGGTGGGGAAAAGTTATAATAACACTGTAGAGGTGGGGAACAGTTATAATAACACTGTAGAGGTGGGGGAACAGTTATAATAATACTGTAGAGGTGGGGGAACAGTTATAATAACACTGTAGAGGTGGGGAACAGTTATAATAACACTGTAGAGGTGGGGAACAGTTATAATAACACTGTAGAGGTGGGGGAACAGTTATAATAACACTGTAGAGGTGGGGAACAGTTATAATAACACTGTAGAGGTGGGGGAACAGTTATAATAACACTGTAGAGGTGGGGGAACAGTTATAATAACACTGTAGAGGTGGGGGAACAGTTATAATAATACTGTAGAGGTGGGGAACAGTTATAATAACACTGTAGAGGTGGGGAACAGTTATAATAACACTGTAGAGGTGGGGAACAGTTATAATAACACTGTAGAGGTGGGGAACAGTTATAATAACACTGTAGAGGTGGGGGAACAGTTATAATAACACTGTAGAGGTGGGGAACAGTTATAATAACACTGTAGAGGTGGGGAACAGTTATAATAACACTGTAGAGGTGGGGGAACAGTTATAATAACACTGTAGAGGTGGGGGAACAGTTATAATAACACTGTAGAGGTGGGGGAACAGTTATAATAACACTGTAGAGGTGGGGGAACAGTTATAATAACACTGTAGAGGTGGGGGAACAGTTATAATAACACTGTAGAGGTGGGGGAACAGTTATAATAACACTGTAGAGGTGGGGAACAGTTATAATAACACTGTAGAGGTGGGGGAACAGTTATAATAACACTGTAGAGGTGGGGGAACAGTTATAATAACACTGTAGAGGTGGGGAACAGTTATAATAACACTGTAGAGGTGGGGGAACAGTTATAATAACACTGTAGAGGTGGGGAACAGTTATAATAACACTGTAGAGGTGGGGGGAACAGTTATAATAACACTGTAGAGGTGGGGGAACAGTTATAATAACACTGTAGAGGTGGGGGAACAGTTATAATAACACTGTAGAGGTGGGGGAACAGTTATAATAACACTGTAGAGGTGGGGGAACAGTTATAATAACACTGTAGAGGTGGGGGAACAGTTATAATAACACTGTAGAGGTGGGGAACAGTTATAATAACACTGTAGAGGTGGGGGAACAGTTATAATAACACTGTAGAGGTGGGGGAACAGTTATAATAACACTGTAGAGGTGGGGGAACAGTTATAATAACACTGTAGAGGTGGGGAACAGTTATAATAACACTGTAGAGGTGGGGGGGAACAGTTATAATAACACTGTAGAGGTGGGGGAACAGTTATAATAACACTGTAGAGGTGGGGGAACAGTTATAATAACACTGTAGAGGTGGGGAACAGTTATAATAACACTGTAGAGGTGGGGGAACAGTTATAATAACACTGTAGAGGTGGGGAACAGTTATAATAACACTGTAGAGGTGTGGGGAACAGTTATAATAACACTGTAGAGGTGGGGAACAGTTATAATAACACTGTAGAGGTGGAGGAACAGTTATAATAACACTGTAGAGGTGGGGGAACAGTTATAATAACACTGTAGAGGTGGGGAACAGTTATAATAACACTGTAGAGGTGGGGGAACAGTTATAATAACACTGTAGAGGTGGGGGAACAGTTATAATAACACTGTAGAGGTGGGGGAACAGTTATAATAACACTGTAGAGGTGGGGGAACAGTTATAATAACACTGTAGAGGTGGGGGAACAGTTATAATAACACTGTAGAGGTGGGGAACAGTTATAATAACACTGTAGAGGTGGGGAACAGTTATAATAACACTGTAGAGGTGGGGGAACAGTTATAATAACACTGTAGAGGTGGGGGAACAGTTATAATAACACTGTAGAGGTGGGGGAACAGTTATAATAACACTGTAGAGGTGGGGGAACAGTTATAATAACACTGTAGAGGTGGGGAACAGTTATAATAACACTGTAGAGGTGGGGGAACAGTTATAATAACACTGTAGAGGTGGGGGAACAGTTATAATAACACTGTAGAGGTGGGGAACAGTTATAATAACACTGTAGAGGTGGGGAACAGTTATAATAACACTGTAGAGGTGGGGGAACAGTTATAATAACACTGTAGAGGTGGGAACAGTTATAATAACACTGTAGAGGTGGGGGAACAGTTATAATAACACTGTAGAGGTGGGGGAACAGTTATAATAACACTGTAGAGGTGGGGAACAGTTATAATAACACTGTAGAGGTGGGGAACAGTTATAATAACACTGTAGAGGTGGGGGAACAGTTATAATAACACTGTAGAGGTGGGGGAACAGTTATAATAACACTGTAGAGGTGGGGAACAGTTATAATAACACTGTAGAGGTGGGGGAACAGTTATAATAACACTGTAGAGGTGGGGAACAGTTATAATAACACTGTAGAGGTGGGGAACAGTTATAATAACACTGTAGAGGTGGGGGAACAGTTATAATAACACTGTAGAGGTGGGGGAACAGTTATAATAACACTGTAGAGGTGGGGGAACAGTTATAATAACACTGTAGAGGTGGGGGAACAGTTATAATAACACTGTAGAGGTGGGGAACAGTTATAATAACACTGTAGAGGTGGGGAACAGTTATAATAACACTGTAGAGGTGGGGAACAGTTATAATAACACTGTAGAGGTGGGGGAACAGTTATAATAACACTGTAGAGGTGGGGAACAGTTATAATAACACTGTAGAGGTGGGGGAACAGTTATAATAACACTGTAGAGGTGGGGAACAGTTATAATAACACTGTAGAGGTGGGGAACAGTTATAATAACACTGTAGAGGTGGGGAACAGTTATAATAACACTGTAGAGGTGGGGGAACAGTTATAATAACACTGTAGAGGTGGGGAACAGTTATAATAACACTGTAGAGGTGGGGGAACAGTTATAATAACACTGTAGAGGTGGGGGAACAGTTATAATAACACTGTAGAGGTGGGGAACAGTTATAATAACACTGTAGAGGTGGGGGAACAGTTATAATAACACTGTAGAGGTGGGGGAACAGTTATAATAACACTGTAGAGGTGGGGAACAGTTATAATAACACTGTAGAGGTGGGGGAACAGTTATAATAACACTGTAGAGGTGGGGGAACAGTTATAATAACACTGTAGAGGTGGGGGAACAGTTATAATAACACTGTAGAGGTGGGGGAACAGTTATAATAACACTGTAGAGGTGGGGAACAGTTATAATAACACTGTAGAGGTGGGGGAACAGTTATAATAATACTGTAGAGGTGGGGGAACAGTTATAATAACACTGTAGAGGTGGGGAACAGTTATAATAACACTGTAGAGGTGGGGAACAGTTATAATAACACTGTAGAGGTGGGGAACAGTTATAATAACACTGTAGAGGTGGGGGAACAGTTATAATAACACTGTAGAGGTGGGGGAACAGTTATAATAACACTGTAGAGGTGGGGGAACAGTTATAATAACACTGTAGAGGTGGGGGAACAGTTATAATAACACTGTAGAGGTGGGGAACAGTTATAATAACACTGTAGAGGTGGGGGAACAGTTATAATAACACTGTAGAGGTGGGGAACAGTTATAATAACACTGTAGAGGTGGGGGAACAGTTATAATAACACTGTAGAGGTGGGGAACAGTTATAATAACACTGTAGAGGTGGGGAACAGTTATAATAACACTGTAGAGGTGGGGGAACAGTTATAATAACACTGTAGAGGTGGGGGAACAGTTATAATAACACTGTAGAGGTGGGGGAACAGTTATAATAACACTGTAGAGGTGGGGAACAGTTATAATAACACTGTAGAGGTGGGGAACAGTTATAATAACACTGTAGAGGTGGGGGAACAGTTATAATAACACTGTAGAGGTGGGGAACAGTTATAATAACACTGTAGAGGTGGGGGAACAGTTATAATAACACTGTAGAGGTGGGGGAACAGTTATAATAACACTGTAGAGGTGGGGGAACAGTTATAATAACACTGTAGAGGTGGGGAACAGTTATAATAACACTGTAGAGGTGGGGGAACAGTTATAATAACACTGTAGAGGTGGGGGAACAGTTATAATAACACTGTAGAGGTGGGGAACAGTTATAATAACACTGTAGAGGTGGGGGAACAGTTATAATAACACTGTAGAGGTGGGGAACAGTTATAATAACACTGTAGAGGTGGGGGAACAGTTATAATAACACTGTAGAGGTGGGGGAACAGTTATAATAACACTGTAGAGGTGGGGGAACAGTTATAATAACACTGTAGAGGTGGGGAACAGTTATAATAACACTGTAGAGGTGGGGGAACAGTTATAATAACACTGTAGAGGTGGGGGAACAGTTATAATAACACTGTAGAGGTGGGGAACAGTTATAATAACACTGTAGAGGTGGGGGAACAGTTATAATAACACTGTAGAGGTGGGGGAACAGTTATAATAACACTGTAGAGGTGGGGGAACAGTTATAATAACACTGTAGAGGTGGGGGAACAGTTATAATAACACTGTAGAGGTGGGGGAACAGTTATAATAACACTGTAGAGGTGGGGGAACAGTTATAATAACACTGTAGAGGTGGGGAACAGTTATAATAACACTGTAGAGGTGGGGAACAGTTATAATAACACTGTAGAGGTGGGGAACAGTTATAATAACACTGTAGAGGTGGGGAACAGTTATAATAACACTGTAGAGGTGGGGGAACAGTTATAATAACACTGTAGAGGTGGGGAACAGTTATAATAACACTGTAGAGGTGGGGGAACAGTTATAATAACACTGTAGAGGTGGGAACAGTTATAATACCACTGTAGAGGTGGGGGAACAGTTATAATACCACTGTAGAGGTGGGGGAACAGTTATAATAACACTGTAGAGGTGGGGAACAGTTATAATAACACTGTAGAGGTGGGGGAACAGTTATAATAACACTGTAGAGGTGGGGGAACAGTTGTAATAACACTGTAGAGGTGGGGAACAGTTATAATAACACTGTAGAGGTGGGGAACAGTTATAATAACACTGTAGAGGTGGGGAACAGTTATAATAACACTGTAGAGGTGGGGGAACAGTTATAATAACACTGTAGAGGTAGGGGAACAGTTATAATAACACTGTAGAGGTGGGGAACAGTTATAATAACACTGTAGAGGTGGGGGAACAGTTATAATAACACTGTAGAGGTGGGGAACAGTTATAATAACACTGTAGAGGTGGGGAACAGTTATAATAATACTGTAGAGGTGGGGAACAGTTATAATAACACTGTAGAGGTGGGGAACAGTTATAATAACACTGTAGAGGTGGGGAACAGTTATAATAACACTGTAGAGGTGGGGGAACAGTTATAATAACAATGTAGAGGTGGGGGAACAGTTATAATAACACTGTAGAGGTGGGGGAACAGTTATAATAACACTGTAGAGGTGGGGAACAGTTATAATAACACTGTAGAGGTGGGGGAACAGTTATAATAACACTGTAGAGGTGGGGGAACAGTTATAATAACACTGTAGAGGTGGGGGAACAGTTATAATAACACTGTAGAGGTGGGGAAAAGTTATAATAACACTGTAGAGGTGGGGGAACAGTTATAATAACACTGTAGAGGTGGGGAACAGTTATAATAACACTGTAGAGGTGGGGAACAGTTAAAATAACACTGTAGAGGTAGGGAACAGTTATAATAACACTGTAGAGGTGGGGAACAGTTATAATAACACTGTAGAGGTGGGGGAACAGTTATAATAACACTGTAGAGGTGGCGGAACAGTTATAATACCACTGTAGAGGTGGGGAACAGTTATAATAACACTGTAGAGGTGGGGGAACAGTTATAATAACACTGTAGAGGTGGGGAACAGTTATAATAACACTGTAGAGGTGGGGGAACAGTTATAATAACACTGTAGAGGTGGGGAACAGTTATAATAACACTGTAGAGGTGGGGAACAGTTATAATAACACTGTAGAGGTGGGGGAACAGTTATAATAACACTGTAGAGGTGGGGAACAGTTATAATAACACTGTAGAGGTGGGGGAACAGTTATAATAACACTGTAGAGGTGGGGAACAGTTATAATAACACTGTAGAGGTGAGGAACAGTTATAATAACACTGTAGAGGTGGGGGAACAGTTATAATAACACTGTAGAGGTGGGGAACAGTTATAATAACACTGTAGAGGTGGGGAACAGTTATAATAACACTGTAGAGGTGGGGGAACAGTTATAATAACACTGTAGAGGTGGGGAACAGTTATAATAACACTGTAGAGGTGGGGAACAGTTATAATAACACTGTAGAGGTGGGGAACAGTTATAATAACACTGTAGAGGTGGGGAACAGTTATAATAACACTGTAGAGGTGGGGGAACAGTTATAATAACACTGTAGAGGTGGGGAACAGTTATAATAACACTGTAGAGGTGGGGAACAGTTATAATAACACTGTAGAGGTGGGGGAACAGTTATAATAACACTGTAGAGGTGGGGGAACAGTTATAATAACACTGTAGAGGTGGGGGAACAGTTATAATAACACTGTAGAGGTGGGGAACAGTTATAATAACACTGTAGAGGTGGGGGAACAGTTATAATAACACTGTAGAGGTGGGGAACAGTTATAATAACACTGTAGAGGTGGGGAACAGTTATAATAACACTGTAGAGGTGGGGGGAACAGTTATAATAACACTGTAGAGGTGGGGAACAGTTATAATAACACTGTAGAGGTGGGGGAAACAGTTATAATAACACTGTAGAGGTGGGGAACAGTTATAATAACACTGTAGAGGTGGGGAACAGTTATAATAACACTGTAGAGGTGGGGAACAGTTATAATAACACTGTAGAGGTGGGGAACAGTTATAATAACACTGTAGAGGTGGGGGAACAGTTATAATAACACTGTAGAGGTGGGGGAACAGTTATAATAACACTGTAGAGGTGGGGGAACAGTTATAATAACACTGTAGAGGTGGGGGAACAGTTATAATAACACTGTAGAGGTGGGGGAACAGTTATAATAACACTGTAGAGGTGGGGGAACAGTTATAATAACACTGTAGAGGTGGGGGAACAGTTATAATAACACTGTAGAGGTGGGGGAACAGTTATAATAACACTGTAGAGGTGGGGGAACAGTTATAATAACACTGTAGAGGTGGGGAACAGTTATAATAACACTGTAGAGGTGGGGGAACAGTTATAATAACACTGTAGAGGTGGGGGAACAGTTATAATAACACTGTAGAGGTGGGGGAACAGTTATAATAACACTGTAGAGGTGGGGGAACAGTTATAATAACACTGTAGAGGTGGGGAACAGTTATAATAACACTGTAGAGGTGGGGAACAGTTATAATAACACTGTAGAGGTGGGGGAACAGTTATAATAACACTGTAGAGGTGGGGGAACAGTTATAATAACACTGTAGAGGTGGGGAACAGTTATAATAACACTGTAGAGGTGGGGAACAGTTATAATAACACTGTAGAGGTGGGGAACAGTTATAATAACACTGTAGAGGTGGGGGAACAGTTATAATAACACTGTAGAGGTGGGGAACAGTTATAATAACACTGTAGAGGTGGGGAACAGTTATAATAACACTGTAGAGGTGGGGGAACAGTTATAATAACACTGTAGAGGTGGGGGAACAGTTATAATAACACTGTAGAGGTGGGGAACAGTTATAATAACACTGTAGAGGTGGGGAACAGTTATAATAACACTGTAGAGGTGGGGGAACAGTTATAATAACACTGTAGAGGTGGGGAACAGTTATAATAACACTGTAGAGGTGGGGGAACAGTTATAATAACACTGTAGAGGTGGGGGAACAGTTATAATAACACTGTAGAGGGGGGGGGAACAGTTATAATAACACTGTAGAGGTGGGGGAACAGTTATAATAACACTGTAGAGGTGGGGGAACAGTTATAATAACACTGTAGAGGTGGGGGAACAGTTATAATAACACTGTAGAGGTGGGGGAACAGTTATAATAACACTGTAGAGGTGGGGGAACAGTTATAATAACACTGTAGAGGTGGGGGAACAGTTATAATAACACTGTAGAGGTGGGGAACAGTTATAATAACACTGTAGAGGTGGGGGAACAGTTATAATAACACTGTAGAGGTGGGGAACAGTTATAATAACACTGTAGAGGTGGGGAACAGTTATAATAACACTGTAGAGGTGGGGAACAGTTATAATAACACTGTAGAGGTGGGGAACAGTTATAATAACACTGTAGAGGTGGGGGAACAGTTATAATAACACTGTAGAGGTGGGGGAACAGTTATAATAACACTGTAGAGGTGGGGGAACAGTTATAATAACACTGTAGAGGTGGGGAACAGTTATAATAACACTGTAGAGGTGGGGGAACAGTTATAATAACACTGTAGAGGTGGGGAACAGTTATAATAACACTGTAGAGGTGGGGGAACAGTTATAATAACACTGTAGAGGTGGGGAACAGTTATAATAACACTGTAGAGGTGGGGGAACAGTTATAATAACACTGTAGAGGTGGGGAACAGTTATAATAACACTGTAGAGGTGGGGAACAGTTATAATAACACTGTAGAGGTGGGAACAGTTATAATAACACTGTAGAGGTGGGGAACAGTTATAATAACACTGTAGAGGTGGGGGAACAGTTATAATAACACTGTAGAGGTGGGGGAACAGTTATAATAACACTGTAGAGGTGGGGGAACAGTTATAATAACACTGTAGAGGTGGGGGAACAGTTATAATAACACTGTAGAGGTGGGGGAACAGTTATAATAACACTGTAGAGGTGGGGAACAGTTATAATAACACTGTAGAGGTGGGGAACAGTTATAATAACACTGTAGAGGTGGGGAACAGTTATAATAACACTGTAGAGGTGGGGAACAGTTATAATAACACTGTAGAGGTGGGGGAACAGTTATAATAACACTGTAGAGGTGGGGAACAGTTATAATAACACTGTAGAGGTGGGGGAACAGTTATAATAACACTGTAGAGGTGGGGAACAGTTATAATAACACTGTAGAGGTGTGGGGGAACAGTTATAATAACACTGTAGAGGTGGGGGAACAGTTATAATAACACTGTAGAGGTGGGGGAACAGTTATAATAACACTGTAGAGGTGGGGAACAGTTATAATAACACTGTAGAGGTGGGGAACAGTTATAATAACACTGTAGAGGTGGGGGAAACAGTTATAATAACACTGTAGAGGTGGGGAACAGTTATAATAACACTGTAGAGGTGGGGGAACAGTTATAATAACACTGTAGAGGTGGGGAACAGTTATAATAACACTGTAGAGGTGGGGGAACAGTTATAATAACACTGTAGAGGTGGGGGAACAGTTATAATAACACTGTAGAGGTGGGGAACAGTTATAATAACACTGTAGAGGTGGGGGAACAGTTATAATAACACTGTAGAGGTGGGGGAACAGTTATAATAACACTGTAGAGGTGGGGGAACAGTTATAATAACACTGTAGAGGTGGGGGAACAGTTATAATAACACTGTAGAGGTGGGGAACAGTTATAATAACACTGTAGAGGTGGGGGAACAGTTATAATAACACTGTAGAGGTGGGGGAACAGTTATAATAACACTGTAGAGGTGGGGAACAGTTATAATAACACTGTAGAGGTGGGGGAACAGTTATAATAACACTGTAGAGGTGGGGAACAGTTATAATAACACTGTAGAGGTGGGGGAACAGTTATAATAACACTGTAGAGGTGGGGAACAGTTATAATAACACTGTAGAGGTGGGGGAACAGTTATAATAACACTGTAGAGGTGGGGAACAGTTATAATAACACTGTAGAGGTGGGGAACAGTTATAATAACACTGTAGAGGTGGGGAACAGTTATAATAACACTGTAGAGGTGGGGAACAGTTATAATAACACTGTAGAGGTGGGGAACAGTTATAATAATACTGTAGAGGTGGGGGGGAACAGTTATAATAACACTGTAGAGGTGGGGAACAGTTATAATAACACTGTAGAGGTGGGGAACAGTTATAATAACACTGTAGAGGTGGGGAACAGTTATAATAACACTGTAGAGGTGGGGAACAGTTATAATAACACTGTAGAGGTGGGGGAACAGTTATAATAACACTGTAGAGGTGGGGAACAGTTATAATAACACTGTAGAGGTGGGGGAACAGTTATAATAACACTGTAGAGGTGGGGAACAGTTATAATAACACTGTAGAGGTGGGGGAACAGTTATAATAACACTGTAGAGGTGGGGAACAGTTATAATAACACTGTAGAGGTGGGGGGAACAGTTATAATAACACTGTAGAGGTGGGGAACAGTTATAATAACACTGTAGAGGTGGGGGAACAGTTATAATAACACTGTAGAGGTGGGGAACAGTTATAATAACACTGTAGAGGTGGGAACAGTTATAATAACACTGTAGAGGTGGGGAACAGTTATAATAACACTGTAGAGGTGGGGAACAGTTATAATAACACTGTAGAGGTGGGGAACAGTTATAATAACACTGTAGAGGTGGGGGAACAGTTATAATAACACTGTAGAGGTGGGGGAACAGTTATAATAACACTGTAGAGGTGGGGAACAGTTATAATAACACTGTAGAGGTGGGGAACAGTTATAATAACACTGTAGAGGTGGGGGAACAGTTATAATAACACTGTAGAGGTGGGGAACAGTTATAATAACACTGTAGAGGTGGGGAACAGTTATAATAACACTGTAGAGGTGGGGGAACAGTTATAATAACACTGTAGAGAGGTGGGGGAACAGTTATAATAACACTGTAGAGGTGGGGAACAGTTATAATAACACTGTAGAGGTGGGGGAACAGTTATAATAACACTGTAGAGGTGGGGGAACAGTTATAATAACACTGTAGAGGTGGGGGAACAGTTATAATAACACTGTAGAGGTGGGGGAACAGTTATAATAACACTGTAGAGGTGGGGAACAGTTATAATAACACTGTAGAGGTGGGGAACAGTTATAATAACACTGTAGAGGTGGGGGAACAGTTATAATAACACTGTAGAGGTGGGGAACAGTTATAATAACACTGTAGAGGTGGGGAACAGTTATAATAACACTGTAGAGGTGGGGGAACAGTTATAATAACACTGTAGAGGTGGGGAACAGTTATAATAACACTGTAGAGGTGGGGAACAGTTATAATAACACTGTAGAGGTGGGGAACAGTTATAATAACACTGTAGAGGTGGGGGGGAACAGTTATAATAACACTGTAGAGGTGGGGAACAGTTATAATAACACTGTAGAGGTGGGGAACAGTTATAATAACACTGTAGAGGTGGGGAACAGTTATAATAACACTGTAGAGGTGGGGGAACAGTTATAATAACACTGTAGAGGTGGGGAACAGTTATAATAACACTGTAGAGGTGGGGAACAGTTATAATAACACTGTAGAGGTGGGGGAACAGTTATAATAACACTGTAGAGGTGGGGAACAGTTATAATAACACTGTAGAGGTGGGGGAACAGTTATAATAACACTGTAGAGGTGGGGAACAGTTATAATAACACTGTAGAGGTGGGGAACAGTTATAATAACACTGTAGAGGTGGGGAACAGTTATAATAACACTGTAGAGGTGGGGGAACAGTTATAATAACACTGTAGAGGTGGGGGAACAGTTATAATAACACTGTAGAGGTGGGGGAACAGTTATAATAACACTGTAGAGGTGGGGAACAGTTATAATAACACTGTAGAGGTGGGGGAACAGTTATAATAACACTGTAGAGGTGGGGAACAGTTATAATAACACTGTAGAGGTGGGGAACAGTTATAATAACACTGTAGAGGTGGGGAACAGTTATAATAACACTGTAGAGGTGGGGAACAGTTATAATAACACTGTAGAGGTGGGGAACAGTTATAATAACACTGTAGAGGTGGGGAACAGTTATAATAACACTGTAGAGGTGGGGGAACAGTTATAATAACACTGTAGAGGTGGGGAACAGTTATAATAACACTGTAGAGGTGGGGAACAGTTATAATAACACTGTAGAGGTGGGGAACAGTTATAATAACACTGTAGAGGTGGGGAACAGTTATAATAACACTGTAGAGGTGGGGGAACAGTTATAATAACACTGTAGAGGTGGGGGAACAGTTATAATAACACTGTAGAGGTGGGGAACAGTTATAATAACACTGTAGAGGTGGGGGAACAGTTATAATAACACTGTAGAGGTGGGGAACAGTTATAATAACACTGTAGAGGTGGGGAACAGTTATAATAACACTGTAGAGGTGGGGAACAGTTATAATAACACTGTAGAGGTGGGGAACAGTTATAATAACACTGTAGAGGTGGGGAACAGTTATAATAACACTGTAGAGGTGGGGGAACAGTTATAATAACACTGTAGAGGTGGGGAACAGTTATAATAACACTGTAGAGGTGGGGGAACAGTTATAATAACACTGTAGAGGTGGGGAACAGTTATAATAACACTGTAGAGGTGGGGGAACAGTTATAATAACACTGTAGAGGTGGGGAACAGTTATAATAACACTGTAGAGGTGGGGAACAGTTATAATAACACTGTAGAGGTGGGGAACAGTTATAATAACACTGTAGAGGTGGGGAACAGTTATAATAACACTGTAGAGGTGGGGAACAGTTATAATAACACTGTAGAGGTGGGGGAACAGTTATAATAACACTGTAGAGGTGGGGAACAGTTATAATAACACTGTAGAGGTGGGGAACAGTTATAATAACACTGTAGAGGTGGGGAACAGTTATAATAACACTGTAGAGGTGGGGGAACAGTTATAATAACACTGTAGAGGTGGGGAACAGTTATAATAACACTGTAGAGGTGGGGAACAGTTATAATAACACTGTAGAGGTGGGGAACAGTTATAATAACACTGTAGAGGTGGGGGAACAGTTATAATAACACTGTAGAGGTGGGGAACAGTTATAATAACACTGTAGAGGTGGGGAACAGTTATAATAACACTGTAGAGGTGGGGGAACAGTTATAATAACACTGTAGAGGTGGGGGAACAGTTATAATAACACTGTAGAGGTGGGGAACAGTTATAATAACACTGTAGAGGTGGGGGGAACAGTTATAATAACACTGTAGAGGTGGGGAACAGTTATAATAACACTGTAGAGGTGGGGAACAGTTATAATAACACTGTAGAGGTGGGGAACAGTTATAATAACACTGTAGAGGTGGGGAACAGTTATAATAACACTGTAGAGGTGGGGAACAGTTATAATAACACTGTAGAGGTGGGGGAACAGTTATAATAACACTGTAGAGGTGGGGAACAGTTATAATAACACTGTAGAGGTGGGGGAACAGTTATAATAACACTGTAGAGGTGGGGGAACAGTTATAATAACACTGTAGAGGTGGGGAACAGTTATAATAACACTGTAGAGGTGGGGAACAGTTATAATAACACTGTAGAGGTGGGGAACAGTTATAATAACACTGTAGAGGTGGGGGAACAGTTATAATAACACTGTAGAGGTGGGGGAACAGTTATAATAACACTGTAGAGGTGGGGGAACAGTTATAATAACACTGTAGAGGTGGGGAACAGTTATAATAACACTGTAGAGGTGGGGAACAGTTATAATAACACTGTAGAGGTGGGGGAACAGTTATAATAACACTGTAGAGGTGGGGGAACAGTTATAATAACACTGTAGAGGTGGGGAACAGTTATAATAACACTGTAGAGGTGGGGGAACAGTTATAATAACACTGTAGAGGTGGGGGAACAGTTATAATAACACTGTAGAGGTGGGGAACAGTTATAATAACACTGTAGAGGTGGGGGAACAGTTATAATAACACTGTAGAGGTGGGGGAACAGTTATAATAACACTGTAGAGGTGGGGGAACAGTTATAATAACACTGTAGAGGTGGGGGAACAGTTATAATAACACTGTAGAGGTGGGGGAACAGTTATAATAACACTGTAGAGGTGGGGGAACAGTTATAATAACACTGTAGAGGTGGGGGAACAGTTATAATAACACTGTAGAGGTGGGGAACAGTTATAATAACACTGTAGAGGTGGGGAACAGTTATAATAACACTGTAGAGGTGGGGGAACAGTTATAATAACACTGTAGAGGTGGGGAACAGTTATAATAACACTGTAGAGGTGGGGAACAGTTATAATAACACTGTAGAGGTGGGGGAACAGTTATAATAACACTGTAGAGGTGGGGGAACAGTTATAATAACACTGTAGAGGTGGGGAACAGTTATAATAACACTGTAGAGGTGGGGAACAGTTATAATAACACTGTAGAGGTGGGGAACAGTTATAATAACACTGTAGAGGTGGGGAACAGTTATAATAACACTGTAGAGGTGGGGGAACAGTTATAATAACACTGTAGAGGTGGGGAACAGTTATAATAACACTGTAGAGGTGGGGGAACAGTTATAATAACACTGTAGAGGTGGGGAACAGTTATAATAACACTGTAGAGGTGGGGGGAACAGTTATAATAACACTGTAGAGGTGGGGGAACAGTTATAATAACACTGTAGAGGTGGGGAACAGTTATAATAACACTGTAGAGGTGGGGAACAGTTATAATAACACTGTAGAGGTGGGGAACAGTTATAATAACACTGTAGAGGTGGGGAACAGTTATAATAACACTGTAGAGGTGGGGGAACAGTTATAATAACACTGTAGAGGTGGGGAACAGTTATAATAACACTGTAGAGGTGGGGGAACAGTTATAATAACACTGTAGAGGTGGGGGGGGAACAGTTATAATAACACTGTAGAGGTGGGGGAACAGTTATAATAACACTGTAGAGGTGGGGAACAGTTATAATAACACTGTAGAGGTGGGGGGAACAGTTATAATAACACTGTAGAGGTGGGGGAACAGTTATAATAACACTGTAGAGGTGGGGAACAGTTATAATAACACTGTAGAGGTGGGGGAACAGTTATAATAACACTGTAGAGGTGGGGAACAGTTATAATAACACTGTAGAGGTGGGGGAACAGTTATAATAACACTGTAGAGGTGGGGAACAGTTATAATAACACTGTAGAGGTGGGGGAACAGTTATAATAACACTGTAGAGGTGGGGGAACAGTTATAATAACACTGTAGAGGTGGGGAACAGTTATAATAACACTGTAGAGGTGGGGAACAGTTATAATAACACTGTAGAGGTGGGGGGAACAGTTATAATAACACTGTAGAGGTGGGGAACAGTTATAATAACACTGTAGAGGTGGGGAACAGTTATAATAACACTGTAGAGGTGGGGGAACAGTTATAATAACACTGTAGAGGTGGGGGAACAGTTATAATAACACTGTAGAGGTGGGGAACAGTTATAATAACACTGTAGAGGTGGGGAACAGTTATAATAACACTGTAGAGGTGGGGAACAGTTATAATAACACTGTAGAGGTGGGGAACAGTTATAATAACACTGTAGAGGTGGGGAACAGTTATAATAACACTGTAGAGGTGGGGGAACAGTTATAATAACACTGTAGAGGTGGGGAACAGTTATAATAACACTGTAGAGGTGGGGGAACAGTTATAATAACACTGTAGAGGTGGGGAACAGTTATAATAACACTGTAGAGGTGGGGAACAGTTATAATAACACTGTAGAGGTGGGGGAACAGTTATAATAACACTGTAGAGGTGGGGGAACAGTTATAATAACACTGTAGAGGTGGGGGAACAGTTATAATAACACTGTAGAGGTGGGGGAACAGTTATAATAACACTGTAGAGGTGGGGAACAGTTATAATAACACTGTAGAGGTGGGGGAACAGTTATAATAACACTGTAGAGGTGGGGGAACAGTTATAATAACACTGTAGAGGTGGGGAACAGTTATAATAACACTGTAGAGGTGGGGAACAGTTATAATAACACTGTAGAGGTGGGGGAACAGTTATAATAACACTGTAGAGGTGGGGGGAACAGTTATAATAACACTGTAGAGGTGGGGAACAGTTATAATAACACTGTAGAGGTGGGGGAACAGTTATAATAACACTGTAGAGGTGGGGAACAGTTATAATAACACTGTAGAGGTGGGGGAACAGTTATAATAACACTGTAGAGGTGGGGGAACAGTTATAATAACACTGTAGAGGTGGGGGAACAGTTATAATAACACTGTAGAGGTGGGGGAACAGTTATAATAACACTGTAGAGGTGGGGAACAGTTATAATAACACTGTAGAGGTGGGGGAACAGTTATAATAACACTGTAGAGGTGGGGGGGAACAGTTATAATAACACTGTAGAGGTGGGGAACAGTTATAATAACACTGTAGAGGTGGGGGAACAGTTATAATAACACTGTAGAGGTGGGGGGAACAGTTATAATAACACTGTAGAGGTGGGGAACAGTTATAATAACACTGTAGAGGTGGGGAACAGTTATAATAACACTGTAGAGGTGGGGAACAGTTATAATAACACTGTAGAGGTGGGGGGAACAGTTATAATAACACTGTAGAGGTGGGGGAACAGTTATAATAACACTGTAGAGGTGGGGAACAGTTATAATAACACTGTAGAGGTGGGGAACAGTTATAATAACACTGTAGAGGTGGGGGAACAGTTATAATAACACTGTAGAGGTGGGGAACAGTTATAATAACACTGTAGAGGTGGGGGAACAGTTATAATAACACTGTAGAGGTGGGGAACAGTTATAATAACACTGTAGAGGTGGGGAACAGTTATAATAACACTGTAGAGGTGGGGGAACAGTTATAATAACACTGTAGAGGTGGGGAACAGTTATAATAACACTGTAGAGGTGGGGAACAGTTATAATAACACTGTAGAGGTGGGGGAACAGTTATAATAACACTGTAGAGGTGGGGAACAGTTATAATAACACTGTAGAGGTGGGGGAACAGTTATAATAACACTGTAGAGGTGGGGAACAGTTATAATAACACTGTAGAGGTGGGGAACAGTTATAATAACACTGTAGAGGTGGGGAACAGTTATAATAACACTGTAGAGGTGGGGGGAACAGTTATAATAACACTGTAGAGGTGGGGAACAGTTATAATAACACTGTAGAGGTGGGGGAACAGTTATAATAACACTGTAGAGGTGGGGAACAGTTATAATAACACTGTAGAGGTGGGGAACAGTTATAATAACACTGTAGAGGTGGGGGAACAGTTATAATAACACTGTAGAGGTGGGGAACAGTTATAATAACACTGTAGAGGTGGGGAACAGTTATAATAACACTGTAGAGGTGGGGGGAACAGTTATAATAACACTGTAGAGGTGGGGGAACAGTTATAATAACACTGTAGAGGTGGGGGAACAGTTATAATAACACTGTAGAGGTGGGGGAACAGTTATAATAACACTGTAGAGGTGGGGAACAGTTATAATAACACTGTAGAGGTGGGGAACAGTTATAATAACACTGTAGAGGTGGGGGAACAGTTATAATAACACTGTAGAGGTGGGGAACAGTTATAATAACACTGTAGAGGTGGGGGAACAGTTATAATAACACTGTAGAGGTGGGGAACAGTTATAATAACACTGTAGAGGTGGGGGAACAGTTATAATAACACTGTAGAGGTGGGGAACAGTTATAATAACACTGTAGAGGTGGGGAACAGTTATAATAACACTGTAGAGGTGGGGAACAGTTATAATAACACTGTAGAGGTGGGGGAACAGTTATAATAACACTGTAGAGGTGGGGAACAGTTATAATAACACTGTAGAGGTGGGGGAACAGTTATAATAACACTGTAGAGGTGGGGGAACAGTTATAATAACACTGTAGAGGTGGGGGAACAGTTATAATAACACTGTAGAGGTGGGGAACAGTTATAATAACACTGTAGAGGTGGGGGAACAGTTATAATAACACTGTAGAGGTGGGGAACAGTTATAATAACACTGTAGAGGTGGGGAACAGTTATAATAACACTGTAGAGGTGGGGGAACAGTTATAATAACACTGTAGAGGTGGGGAACAGTTATAATAACACTGTAGAGGTGGGGGAACAGTTATAATAACACTGTAGAGGTGGGGAACAGTTATAATAACACTGTAGAGGTGGGGGAACAGTTATAATAACACTGTAGAGGTGGGGAACAGTTATAATAACACTGTAGAGGTGGGGAACAGTTATAATAACACTGTAGAGGTGGGGGAACAGTTATAATAACACTGTAGAGGTGGGGAACAGTTATAATAACACTGTAGAGGTGGGGGAACAGTTATAATAACACTGTAGAGGTGGGGAACAGTTATAATAACACTGTAGAGGTGGGGAACAGTTATAATAACACTGTAGAGGTGGGGAACAGTTATAATAACACTGTAGAGGTGGGGAACAGTTATAATAACACTGTAGAGGTGGGGGAACAGTTATAATAACACTGTAGAGGTGGGGAACAGTTATAATAACACTGTAGAGGTGGGGGAACAGTTATAATAACACTGTAGAGGTGGGGGGGAACAGTTATAATAACACTGTAGAGGTGGGGGAACAGTTATAATAACACTGTAGAGGTGGGGAACAGTTATAATAACACTGTAGAGGTGGGGAACAGTTATAATAACACTGTAGAGGTGGGGGAACAGTTATAATAACACTGTAGAGGTGGGGGAACAGTTATAATAACACTGTAGAGGTGGGGAACAGTTATAATAACACTGTAGAGGTGGGGGAACAGTTATAATAACACTGTAGAGGTGGGGGAACAGTTATAATAACACTGTAGAGGTGGGGAACAGTTATAATAACACTGTAGAGGTGGGGGAACAGTTATAATAACACTGTAGAGGTGGGGGAACAGTTATAATAACACTGTAGAGGTGGGGAACAGTTATAATAACACTGTAGAGGTGGGGAACAGTTATAATAACACTGTAGAGGTGGGGAACAGTTATAATAACACTGTAGAGGTGGGGAACAGTTATAATAACACTGTAGAGGTGGGGAACAGTTATAATAACACTGTAGAGGTGGGGGAACAGTTATAATAACACTGTAGAGGTGGGGAACAGTTATAATAACACTGTAGAGGTGGGGGGGAAACAGTTATAATAACACTGTAGAGGTGGGGAACAGTTATAATAACACTGTAGAGGTGGGGAACAGTTATAATAACACTGTAGAGGTGGGGAACAGTTATAATAACACTGTAGAGGTGGGGAACAGTTATAATAACACTGTAGAGGTGGGGAACAGTTATAATAACACTGTAGAGGTGGGGAACAGTTATAATAACACTGTAGAGGTGGGGGAACAGTTATAATAACACTGTAGAGGTGGGGGAACAGTTATAATAACACTGTAGAGGTGGGGAACAGTTATAATAACACTGTAGAGGTGGGGGAACAGTTATAATAACACTGTAGAGGTGGGGAACAGTTATAATAACACTGTAGAGGTGGGGGAACAGTTATAATAACACTGTAGAGGTGGGGAACAGTTATAATAACACTGTAGAGGTGGGGGAACAGTTATAATAACACTGTAGAGGTGGGGGAACAGTTATAATAACACTGTAGAGGTGGGGAACAGTTATAATAACACTGTAGAGGTGGGGAACAGTTATAATAACACTGTAGAGGTGGGGGAACAGTTATAATAACACTGTAGAGGTGGGGGAACAGTTATAATAACACTGTAGAGGTGGGGAACAGTTATAATAACACTGTAGAGGTGGGGGAACAGTTATAATAACACTGTAGAGGTGGGGGAACAGTTATAATAACACTGTAGAGGTGGGGGAACAGTTATAATAACACTGTAGAGGTGGGGGAACAGTTATAATAACACTGTAGAGGTGGGGAACAGTTATAATAACACTGTAGAGGTGGGGGAACAGTTATAATAACACTGTAGAGGTGGGGAACAGTTATAATAACACTGTAGAGGTGGGGAACAGTTATAATAACACTGTAGAGGTGGGGGAACAGTTATAATAACACTGTAGAGGTGGGGGAACAGTTATAATAACACTGTAGAGGTGGGGGAACAGTTATAATAACACTGTAGAGGTGGGGGAACAGTTATAATAACACTGTAGAGGTGGGGGAACAGTTATAATAACACTGTAGAGGTGGGGGAACAGTTATAATAACACTGTAGAGGTGGGGGAACAGTTATAATAACACTGTAGAGGTGGGGGAACAGTTATAATAACACTGTAGAGGTGGGGGGAACAGTTATAATAACACTGTAGAGGTGGGGAACAGTTATAATAACACTGTAGAGGTGGGGAACAGTTATAATAACACTGTAGAGGTGGGGGAACAGTTATAATAACACTGTAGAGGTGGGGGAACAGTTATAATAACACTGTAGAGGTGGGGAACAGTTATAATAACACTGTAGAGGTGGGGAACAGTTATAATAACACTGTAGAGGTGGGGAACAGTTATAATAACACTGTAGAGGTGGGGGAACAGTTATAATAATACTGTAGAGGTGGGGGAACAGTTATAATAACACTGTAGAGGTGGGGAACAGTTATAATAACACTGTAGAGGTGGGGGAACAGTTATAATAACACTGTAGAGGTGGGGAACAGTTATAATAACACTGTAGAGGTGGGGGAACAGTTATAATAACACTGTAGAGGTGGGGGAACAGTTATAATAACACTGTAGAGGTGGGGGAACAGTTATAATAACACTGTAGAGGTGGGGGAACAGTTATAATAACACTGTAGAGGTGGGGAACAGTTATAATAACACTGTAGAGGTGGGGAACAGTTATAATAACACTGTAGAGGTGGGGAACAGTTATAATAACACTGTAGAGGTGGGGGAACAGTTATAATAACACTGTAGAGGTGGGGGAACAGTTATAATAACACTGTAGAGGTGGGGGAACAGTTATAATAACACTGTAGAGGTGGGGGAACAGTTATAATAACACTGTAGAGGTGGGGGAACAGTTATAATAACACTGTAGAGGTGGGGGAACAGTTATAATAACACTGTAGAGGTGGGGGAACAGTTATAATAACACTGTAGAGGTGGGGGAACAGTTATAATAACACTGTAGAGGTGGGGGAACAGTTATAATAACACTGTAGAGGTGGGGGAACAGTTATAATAACACTGTAGAGGTGGGGAACAGTTATAATAACACTGTAGAGGTGGGGGAACAGTTATAATAACACTGTAGAGGTGGGGAACAGTTATAATAACACTGTAGAGGTGGGGGAACAGTTATAATAACACTGTAGAGGTGGGGAACAGTTATAATAACACTGTAGAGGTGGGGAACAGTTATAATAACACTGTAGAGGTGGGGGAACAGTTATAATAACACTGTAGAGGTGGGGAACAGTTATAATAACACTGTAGAGGTGGGGGAACAGTTATAATAACACTGTAGAGGTGGGAACAGTTATAATAACACTGTAGAGGTGGGGGAACAGTTATAATAACACTGTAGAGGTGGGGGAACAGTTATAATAACACTGTAGAGGTGGGGAACAGTTATAATAACACTGTAGAGGTGGGGAACAGTTATAATAACACTGTAGAGGTGGGGGAACAGTTATAATAACACTGTAGAGGTGGGGGAACAGTTATAATAACACTGTAGAGGTGGGGAACAGTTATAATAACACTGTAGAGGTGGGGAACAGTTATAATAACACTGTAGAGGTGGGGAACAGTTATAATAACACTGTAGAGGTGGGGGAACAGTTATAATAACACTGTAGAGGTGGGGGAACAGTTATAATAACACTGTAGAGGTGGGGGAACAGTTATAATAACACTGTAGAGGTGGGGGAACAGTTATAATAACACTGTAGAGGTGGGGGAACAGTTATAATAACACTGTAGAGGTGGGGGAACAGTTATAATAACACTGTAGAGGTGGGGAACAGTTATAATAACACTGTAGAGGTGGGGGAACAGTTATAATAACACTGTAGAGGTGGGGAACAGTTATAATAACACTGTAGAGGTGGGGAACAGTTATAATAACACTGTAGAGGTGGGGGAACAGTTATAATAACACTGTAGAGGTGGGGGAACAGTTATAATAACACTGTAGAGGTGGGGGAACAGTTATAATAACACTGTAGAGGTGGGGGAACAGTTATAATAACACTGTAGAGGTGGGGGAACAGTTATAATAACACTGTAGAGGTGGGGGAACAGTTATAATAACACTGTAGAGGTGGGGGAACAGTTATAATAACACTGTAGAGGTGGGGGAACAGTTATAATAACACTGTAGAGGTGGGGGAACAGTTATAATAACACTGTAGAGGTGGGGGAACAGTTATAATAACACTGTAGAGGTGGGGGAACAGTTATAATAACACTGTAGAGGTGGGGGAACAGTTATAATAACACTGTAGAGGTGGGGAACAGTTATAATAACACTGTAGAGGTGGGGAACAGTTATAATAACACTGTAGAGGTGGGGGAACAGTTATAATAACACTGTAGAGGTGGGGAACAGTTATAATAACACTGTAGAGGTGGGGAACAGTTATAATAACACTGTAGAGGTGGGGAACAGTTATAATAACACTGTAGAGGTGGGGGAACAGTTATAATAACACTGTAGAGGTGGGGGAACAGTTATAATAACACTGTAGAGGTGGGGAACAGTTATAATAACACTGTAGAGGTGGGGAACAGTTATAATAACACTGTAGAGGTGGGGGAACAGTTATAATAACACTGTAGAGGTGGGGAACAGTTATAATAACACTGTAGAGGTGGGGGAACAGTTATAATAACACTGTAGAGGTGGGGGAACAGTTATAATAACACTGTAGAGGTGGGGAACAGTTATAATAACACTGTAGAGGTGGGGAACAGTTATAATAACACTGTAGAGGTGGGGGAACAGTTATAATAACACTGTAGAGGTGGGGGAACAGTTATAATAACACTGTAGAGGTGGGGAACAGTTATAATAACACTGTAGAGGTGGGGGAACAGTTATAATAACACTGTAGAGGTGGGGGAACAGTTATAATAACACTGTAGAGGTGGGGAACAGTTATAATAACACTGTAGAGGTGGGGAACAGTTATAATAACACTGTAGAGGTGGGGGAACAGTTATAATAACACTGTAGAGGTGGGGGAACAGTTATAATAACACTGTAGAGGTGGGGAACAGTTATAATAACACTGTAGAGGTGGGGAACAGTTATAATAACACTGTAGAGGTGGGGAACAGTTATAATAACACTGTAGAGGTGGGGGAACAGTTATAATAACACTGTAGAGGTGGGGAACAGTTATAATAACACTGTAGAGGTGGGGGAACAGTTATAATAACACTGTAGAGGTGGGGGAACAGTTATAATAACACTGTAGAGGTGGGGGAACAGTTATAATAACACTGTAGAGGTGGGGAACAGTTATAATAACACTGTAGAGGTGGGGGAACAGTTATAATAACACTGTAGAGGTGGGGAACAGTTATAATAACACTGTAGAGGTGGGGGAACAGTTATAATAACACTGTAGAGGTGGGGAACAGTTATAATAACACTGTAGAGGTGGGGGAACAGTTATAATAACACTGTAGAGGTGGGGGAACAGTTATAATAACACTGTAGAGGTGGGGAACAGTTATAATAACACTGTAGAGGTGGGGGAACAGTTATAATAACACTGTAGAGGTGGGGGAACAGTTATAATAACACTGTAGAGGTGGGGAACAGTTATAATAACACTGTAGAGGTGGGGAACAGTTATAATAACACTGTAGAGGTGGGGGAACAGTTATAATAACACTGTAGAGGTGGGGAACAGTTATAATAACACTGTAGAGGTGGGGAACAGTTATAATAACACTGTAGAGGTGGGGGAACAGTTATAATAACACTGTAGAGGTGGGGGAACAGTTATAATAACACTGTAGAGGTGGGGGAACAGTTATAATAACACTGTAGAGGTGGGGAACAGTTATAATAACACTGTAGAGGTGGGGGAACAGTTATAATAACACTGTAGAGGTGGGGGAACAGCTATAATAACACTGTAGAGGTGGGGAACAGTTATAATAACACTGTAGAGGTGGGGGAACAGTTATAATAACACTGTAGAGGTGGGGGAACAGTTATAATAACACTGTAGAGGTGGGGAACAGTTATAATAACACTGTAGAGGTGGGGAACAGTTATAATAACACTGTAGAGGTGGGGAACAGTTATAATAACACTGTAGAGGTGGGGAACAGTTATAATAACACTGTAGAGGTGGGGGAACAGTTATAATAACACTGTAGAGGTGGGGAACAGTTATAATAACACTGTAGAGGTGGGGGAACAGTTATAATAACACTGTAGAGGTGGGGGAACACTTATAATAACACTGTAGAGGTGGGGGGGAACAGTTATAATAACACTGTAGAGGTGGGGGAACAGTTATAATAACACTGTAGAGGTGGGGGAACAGTTATAATAACACTGTAGAGGTGGGGGAACAGTTATAATAACACTGTAGAGGTGGGGGAACAGTTATAATAACACTGTAGAGGTGGGGAACAGTTATAATAACACTGTAGAGGTGGGGAACAGTTATAATAACACTGTAGAGGTGGGGAACAGTTATAATAACACTGTAGAGGTGGGGGAACAGTTATAATAACACTGTAGAGGTGGGGAACAGTTATAATAACACTGTAGAGGTGGGGGAACAGTTATAATAACACTGTAGAGGTGGGAGAACAGTTATAATAACACTGTAGAGGTGGGGGAACAGTTATAATAACACTGTAGAGGTGGGGAACAGTTATAATAACACTGTAGAGGTGGGGGAACAGTTATAATAACACTGTAGAGGTGGGGGAACAGTTATAATAACACTGTAGAGGTGGGGAACAGTTATAATAACACTGTAGAGGTGGGGAACAGTTATAATAACACTGTAGAGGTGGGGAACAGTTATAATAACACTGTAGAGGTGGGGAACAGTTATAATAACACTGTAGAGGTGGGGGAACAGTTATAATAACACTGTAGAGGTGGGGGAACAGTTATAATAACACTGTAGAGGTGGGGAACAGTTATAATAACACTGTAGAGGTGGGGAACAGTTATAATAACACTGTAGATGTGGGGGAACAGTTATAATAACACTGTAGAGGTGGGGGAACAGTTATAATAATACTGTAGAGGTGGGGGAACAGTTATAATAACACTGTAGAGGTGGGGAACAGTTATAATAACACTGTAGAGGTGGGGGAACAGTTATAATAACACTGTAGAGGTGGGGAACAGTTATAATAACACTGTAGAGGTGGGGGAACAGTTATAATAACACTGTAGAGGTGGGGGAACAGTTATAATAACACTGTAGAGGTGGGGGAACAGTTATAATAACACTGTAGAGGTGGGGAACAGTTATAATAACACTGTAGAGGTGGGGAACAGTTATAATAACACTGTAGAGGTGGGGGAACAGTTATAATAACACTGTAGAGGTGGGGGAACAGTTATAATAACACTGTAGAGGTGGGGAACAGTTATAATAACACTGTAGAGGTGGGGAACAGTTATAATAACACTGTAGAGGTGGGGAACAGTTATAATAACACTGTAGAGGTGGGGGAACAGTTATAATAACACTGTAGAGGTGGGGGAACAGTTATAATAACACTGTAGAGGTGGGGAACAGTTATAATAACACTGTAGAGGTGGGGGAACAGTTATAATAACACTGTAGAGGTGGGGGAACAGTTATAATAACACTGTAGAGGTGGGGGAACAGTTATAATAACACTGTAGAGGTGGGGAACAGTTATAATAACACTGTAGAGGTGGGGGAACAGTTATAATAACACTGTAGAGGTGGGGGAACAGTTATAATAACACTGTAGAGGTGGGGAACAGTTATAATAACACTGTAGAGGTGGGGGAACAGTTATAATAACACTGTAGAGGTGGGGAACAGTTATAATAACACTGTAGAGGTGGGGGAACAGTTATAATAACACTGTAGAGGTGGGGGAACAGTTATAATAACACTGTAGAGGTGGGGAACAGTTATAATAACACTGTAGAGGTGGGGAACAGTTATAATAACACTGTAGAGGTGGGGGAACAGTTATAATAACACTGTAGAGGTGGGGAACAGTTATAATAACACTGTAGAGGTGGGGGAACAGTTATAATAACACTGTAGAGGTGGGGAACAGTTATAATAACACTGTAGAGGTGGGGAACAGTTATAATAACACTGTAGAGGTGGGGGAACAGTTATAATAACACTGTAGAGGTGGGGAACAGTTATAATAACACTGTAGAGGTGGGGGAACAGTTATAATAACACTGTAGAGGTGGGGAACAGTTATAATAACACTGTAGAGGTGGGGGAACAGTTATAATAACACTGTAGAGGTGGGGGAACAGTTATAATAACACTGTAGAGGTGGGGAACAGTTATAATAACACTGTAGAGGTGGGGAACAGTTATAATAACACTGTAGAGGTGGGGGAACAGTTATAATAACACTGTAGAGGTGGGGAACAGTTATAATAACACTGTAGAGGTGGGGGAACAGTTATAATAACACTGTAGAGGTGGGGGAACAGTTATAATAACACTGTAGAGGTGGGGGAACAGTTATAATAACACTGTAGAGGTGGGGAACAGTTATAATAACACTGTAGAGGTGGGGGAACAGTTATAATAACACTGTAGAGGTGGGGAACAGTTATAATAACACTGTAGAGGTGGGGAACAGTTATAATAACACTGTAGAGGTGGGGAACAGTTATAATAACACTGTAGAGGTGGGGAACAGTTATAATAACACTGTAGAGGTGGGGGAACAGTTATAATAACACTGTAGAGGTGGGGAACAGTTATAATAACACTGTAGAGGTGGGGGAACAGTTATAATAACACTGTAGAGGTGGGGGAACAGTTATAATAACACTGCAGAGGTGGGGAACAGTTATAATAACACTGTAGAGGTGGGGGAACAGTTATAATAATACTGTAGAGGTGGGGAACAGTTATAATAACACTGTAGAGGTGGGGAACAGTTATAATAACACTGTAGAGGTGGGGGAACAGTTATAATAACACTGTAGAGGTGGGGGAACAGTTATAATAACACTGTAGAGGTGGGGGAACAGCTTATAATAACACTGTAGAGGTGGGGGAACAGTTATAATAACACTGTAGAGGTGGGGGAACAGTTATAATAACACTGTAGAGGTGGGGGAACAGTTATAATAACACTGTAGAGGTGGGGGGAACAGTTATAATAACACTGTAGAGGTGGGGAACAGTTATAATAACACTGTAGAGGTGGGGGAACAGTTATAATAACACTGTAGAGGTGGGGAACAGTTATAATAACACTGTAGAGGTGGGGAACAGTTATAATAACACTGTAGAGGTGGGGAACAGTTATAATAACACTGTAGAGGTGGGGGAACAGTTATAATAACACTGTAGAGGTGGGGGAACAGTTATAATAACACTGTAGAGGTGGGGAACAGTTATAATAACACTGTAGAGGTGGGGAACAGTTATAATAACACTGTAGAGGTGGGGGAACAGTTATAATAACACTGTAGAGGTGGGGGAACAGTTATAATAACACTGTAGAGGTGGGGAACAGTTATAATAACACTGTAGAGGTGGGGGAAGAGTTATAATAACACTGTAGAGGTGGGGAACAGTTATAATAACACTGTAGAGGTGGGGGAACAGTTATAATAACACGGTAGAGGTGGGGAACAGTTATAATAACACTGTAGAGGTGGGGAACAGTTATAATAACACTGTAGAGGTGGGGGAACAGTTATAATAACACTGTAGAGGTGGGGGAACAGTTATAATAACACTGTAGAGGTGGGGGAACAGTTATAATAACACTGTAGAGGTGGGGGAACAGTTATAATAACACTGTAGAGGTGGGGGAACAGTTATAATAACACTGTAGAGGTGGGGGAACAGTTATAATAACACTGTAGAGGTGGGGGGAACAGTTATAATAACACTGTAGAGGTGGGGGAACAGTTATAATAACACTGTAGAGGTGGGGAACAGTTATAATAACACTGTAGAGGTGGGGAACAGTTATAATAACACTGTAGAGGTGGGGGAACAGTTATAATAACACTGTAGAGGTGGGGAACAGTTATAATAACACTGTAGAGGTGGGGGAACAGTTATAATAACACTGTAGAGGTGGGGAACAGTTATAATAACACTGTAGAGGTGGGGGAACAGTTATAATAACACTGTAGAGGTGGGGGAACAGTTATAATAACACTGTAGAGGTGGGGGAACAGTTATAATAACACTGTAGAGGTGGGGAACAGTTATAATAACACTGTAGAGGTGGGGGAACAGTTATAATAACACTGTAGAGGTGGGGGAACAGTTATAATAACACTGTAGAGGTGGGGGAACAGTTATAATAACACTGTAGAGGTGGGGAACAGTTATAATAACACTGTAGAGGTGGGGGAACAGTTATAATAACACTGTAGAGGTGGGGAACAGTTATAATAACACTGTAGAGGTGGGGGAACAGTTATAATAACACTGTAGAGGTGGGGGAACAGTTATAATAACACTGTAGAGGTGGGGGAACAGTTATAATAACACTGTAGAGGTGGGGAACAGTTATAATAACACTGTAGAGGTGGGGGAACAGTTATAATAACACTGTAGAGGTGGGGGAACAGTTATAATAACACTGTAGAGGTGGGGAACAGTTATAATAACACTGTAGAGGTGGGGAACAGTTATAATAACACTGTAGAGGTGGGGGAACAGTTATAATAACACTGTAGAGGTGGGGAACAGTTATAATAACACTGTAGAGGTGGGGGAACAGTTATAATAACACTGTAGAGGTGGGGGAACAGTTATAATAACACTGTAGAGGTGGGGGAACAGTTATAATAACACTGTAGAGGTGGGGAACAGTTATAATAACACTGTAGAGGTGGGGGAACAGTTATAATAACACTGTAGAGGTGGGGAACAGTTATAATAACACTGTAGAGGTGGGGAACAGTTATAATAACACTGTAGAGGTGGGGAACAGTTATAATAACACTGTAGAGGTGGGGGGGAACAGTTATAATAACACTGTAGAGGTGGGGAACAGTTATAATAACACTGTAGAGGTGGGGGAACAGTTATAATAACACTGTAGAGGTGGGGGAACAGTTATAATAACACTGTAGAGGTGGGGAACAGTTATAATAACACTGTAGAGGTGGGGGAACAGTTATAATAACACTGTAGAGGTGGGGAACAGTTATAATAACACTGTAGAGGTGGGGGAACAGTTATAATAACACTGTAGAGGTGGGGAACAGTTATAATAACACTGTAGAGGTGGGGGAACAGTTATAATAACACTGTAGAGGTGGGGAACAGTTATAATAACACTGTAGAGGTGGGGGAACAGTTATAATAACACTGTAGAGGTGGGGAACAGTTATAATAACACTGTAGAGGTGGGGGAACAGTTATAATAACACTGTAGAGGTGGGGAACAGTTATAATAACACTGTAGAGGTGGGGGAACAGTTATAATAACACTGTAGAGGTGGGGGAACAGTTATAATAACACTGTAGAGGTGGGGGAACAGTTATAATAACACTGTAGAGGTGGGGGAACAGTTATAATAACACTGTAGAGGTGGGGGAACAGTTATAATAACACTGTAGGAGGTGGGGGAACAGTTATAATAACACTGTAGAGGTGGGGGAACAGTTATAATAACACTGTAGAGGTGGGGGAACAGTTATAATAACACTGTAGAGGTGGGGAACAGTTATAATAACACTGTAGAGGTGGGGAACAGTTATAATAACACTGTAGAGGTGGGGGAACAGTTATAATAACACTGTAGAGGTGGGGGAACAGTTATAATAACACTGTAGAGGTGGGGAACAGTTATAATAACACTGTAGAGGTGGGGAACAGTTATAATAACACTGTAGAGGTGGGGAACAGTTATAATAACACTGTAGAGGTGGGGAACAGTTATAATAACACTGTAGAGGTGGGGGAACAGTTATAATAACACTGTAGAGGTGGGGAACAGTTATAATAACACTGTAGAGGTGGGGGAACAGTTATAATAACACTGTAGAGGTGGGGGAACAGTTATAATAACACTGTAGAGGTGGGGAACAGTTATAATAACACTGTAGAGGTGGGGAACAGTTATAATAACACTGTAGAGGTGGGGAACAGTTATAATAACACTGTAGAGGTGGGGGAACAGTTATAATAACACTGTAGAGGTGGGGGAACAGTTATAATAACACTGTAGAGGTGGGGAACAGTTATAATAACACTGTAGAGGTGGGGAACAGTTATAATAACACTGTAGAGGTGGGGGAACAGTTATAATAACACTGTAGAGGTGGGGAACAGTTATAATAACACTGTAGAGGTGGGGGAACAGTTATAATAACACTGTAGAGGTGGGGGAACAGTTATAATAACACTGTAGAGGTGGGGAACAGTTATAATAACACTGTAGAGGTGGGGAACAGTTATAATAACACTGTAGAGGTGGGGGAACAGTTATAATAACACTGTAGAGGTGGGGAACAGTTATAATAACACTGTAGAGGTGGGGAACAGTTATAATAACACTGTAGAGGTGGGGAACAGTTATAATAACACTGTAGAGGTGGGGAACAGTTATAATAACACTGTAGAGGTGGGGGAACAGTTATAATAACACTGTAGAGGTGGGGAACAGTTATAATAACACTGTAGAGGTGGGGAACAGTTATAATAACACTGTAGAGGTGGGGGAACAGTTATAATAACACTGTAGAGGTGGGGGAACAGTTATAATAACACTGTAGAGGTGGGGAACAGTTATAATAACACTGTAGAGGTGGGGGAACAGTTATAATAACACTGTAGAGGTGGGGAACAGTTATAATAACACTGTAGAGGTGGGGGAACAGTTATAATAACACTGTAGAGGTGGGGGAACAGTTATAATAACACTGTAGAGGTGGGGGAACAGTTATAATAACACTGTAGGAGGTGGGGAACAGTTATAATAACACTGTAGAGGTGGGGAACAGTTATAATAACACTGTAGAGGTGGGGGAACAGTTATAATAACACTGTAGAGGTGGGGGAACAGTTATAATAACACTGTAGAGGTGGGGAACAGTTATAATAACACTGTAGAGGTGGGGAACAGTTATAATAACACTGTAGAGGTGGGGGAACAGTTATAATAACACTGTAGAGGTGGGGGGGAACAGTTATAATAACACTGTAGAGGTGGGGAACAGTTATAATAACACTGTAGAGGTGGGGGAACAGTTATAATAACACTGTAGAGGTGGGGAACAGTTATAATAACACTGTAGAGGTGGGGGAACAGTTATAATAACACTGTAGAGGTGGGGGGAACAGTTATAATAACACTGTAGAGGTGGGGGAACAGTTATAATAACACTGTAGAGGTGGGGAACAGTTATAATAACACTGTAGAGGTGGGGAACAGTTATAATAACACTGTAGAGGTGGGGGGAACAGTTATAATAACACTGTAGAGGTGGGGGAACAGTTATAATAACACTGTAGAGGTGGGGAACAGTTATAATAACACTGTATAGGTGGGGGAACAGTTATAATAACACTGTAGAGGTGGGGAACAGTTATAATAACACTGTAGAGGTGGGGAACAGTTATAATAACACTGTAGAGGTGGGGGAACAGTTATAATAACCACTGTAGAGGTGGGGAACAGTTATAATAACACTGTAGAGGTGGGGGAACAGTTATAATAACACTGTAGAGGTGGGGAACAGTTATAATAACACTGTAGAGGTGGGGAACAGTTATAATAACACTGTAGAGGTGGGGGAACAGTTATAATAACACTGTAGAGGTGGGGGAACAGTTATAATAACACTGTAGAGGTGGGGGCAACAGTTATAATAACACTGTAGACGTGGGGAAAAGTTATAATAACACTGTAGAGGTGGGGAACAGTTATAATAACACTGTAGAGGTGGGGGAACAGTTATAATACTGTAGAGGTGGGGAACAGTTATAATAACACTGTAGAGGTGGGGAACAGTTATAATAACACTGTAGAGGTGGGGAACAGTTATAATAACACTGTAGAGGTGGGGGAACAGTTATAATAACACTGTAGAGGTGGGGAACAGTTATAATAACACTGTAGAGGTGGGGGAACAGTTATAATAACACTGTAGAGGTGGGGAACAGTTATAATAACACTGTAGAGGTGGGGGAACAGTTATAATAACACTGTAGAGGTGGGGGGAACAGTTATAATAACACTGTAGAGGTGGGGGAACAGTTATAATAACACTGTAGAGGTGGGGAACAGTTATAATAACACTGTAGAGGTGGGGAACAGTTATAATAACACTGTAGAGGTGGGGGAACAGTTATAATAACACTGCAGAGGTGGGGAACAGTTATAATAACACTGTAGAGATGGGGGAACAGTTATAATAATACTGTAGAGGTGGGGGGGAAACAGTTATAATAACACTGTAGAGGTGGGGAACAGTTATAATAACACTGTAGAGGTGGGGGGAACAGTTATAATAACACTGTAGAGGTGGGGAACAGTTATAATAACACTGTAGAGGTGGGGGAACAGTTATAATAACACTGTAGAGGTGGGGGAACAGTTATAATAACACTGTTGAGGTGGGGGAACAGTTATAATAACACTGTAGAGGTGGGGAACAGTTATAATAACACTGTAGAGGTGGGGAACAGTTATAATAACACTGTAGAGGTGGGGGGGAACAGTAATAAAAACACTGTAGAGGTGGGGGAACAGTTAAAATAACACTGTAGAGGTGGGTGAACAGTTAAAATAACACTGTAGAGGTGGGGGAACAGTTAAAATAACACTGTAGAGGTGGGGGAACAGTTATAATAACACTGTAGAGGTGGGGGAACAGTTATAATAACACTGTAGAGGTGGGGGAACAGTTATAATAACACTGTAGAGGTGGGGAACAGTTATAATAACACTGTAGAGGTGGAGGAACAGTTATAATAACACTGTAGAGGTGGGGGAACAGTTATAATAACACTGTAGAGGTGGGGGAACAGTTATAATAACACTGTAGAGGTGGGGGGGAACAGCTATAATAACACTGTAGAGGTGGGGAACAGTTAAAATAACACTGTAGAGGTGGGGAACAGTTATAATAACACTGTAGAGGTGGGGGAACAGTTATAATAACACTGTAGAGGTGGGGGAACAGTTATAATAACACTGTAGAGGTAGGGGAACAGTTATAATAACACTGTAGAGGTGGGGGGGAACAGTAATAAAAACACTGTAGAGGTGGGGGAACAGTTAAAATAACACTGTAGAGGTGGGGGAACAGTTAAAATAACACTGTAGAGGTGGGGGAACAGTTATAATAACACTGTAGAGGTGGGGGAACAGTTATAATAACAAAGTAGAGGTGGGGGGAACAGTTATAATAACACTGTAGAGGTGGGGAAAAGTTATAATAACACTGTAGAGGTGGGGAACAGTTATAATAACACTGTAGAGGTGGGGGGAACAGTTATAATAACACTGTAGAGGTGGGGAACAGTTATAATAACACTGTAGAGGTAGGGGAACAGTTATAATAACACTGTAGAGGTGGGGGAACAGTTATAATAACACTGTAGAGGTGGGGGAACAGTTATAATAACACTGTAGAGGTGGGGGAACAGTTATAATAACACTGTAGAGGTGGGGAACAGTTATAATAACACTGTAGAGGTGGGGGAACAGTTAAAATAACACTGTAGAGGTGGGGAACAGTTAAATAACACTGTAGAGGTGGGGGAACAGTTATAATAACACTGTAGAGGTGGGGAACAGTTATAATAACACTGTAGAGGTGGGGGAACAGTTATAATAACACTGTAGAGGTGGGGGAACAGTTATAATAACACTGTAGAGGTGGGGAACAGTTATAATAACACTGTAGAGGTGGGGGAACAGTTATAATAACACTGTAGAGGTGGGAACAGTTATAATAACACTGTAGAGGTGGGGAAAAGTTATAATAACACTGTAGAGGTGGGGAACAGTTATAATAACACTGTAGAGGTGGGGAACAGTTATAATAACACTGTAGAGGTGGGGGGAACAGTTATAATAACACTGTAGATGTGGGGAACAGTTATAATAACACTGTAGAGGTGGGGAACAGTTATAATAACACTGTAGAGGTGGGGAACAGTTAAAATAACACTGTAGAGGTGGGGAACAGTTATAATAACACTGTAGAGGTGGGGGAACAGTTATAATAACACTGTAGAGGTGGGGGAAGAGTTATAATAACACTGTAGAGGTGGGGAACAGTTATAATACCACTGTAGAGGTGGGGGAACAGTTATAATAACACTGTAGAGGTGGGGAACAGTTATAATAACACTGTAGAGGTGGGGGAACAGTTATAATAACACTGTAGAGGTGGGGAACAGTTATAATAACACTGTAGAGGTGGGGAACAGTTATAATAACACTGTAGAGGTGGGGGAACAGTTATAATAATACTGTAGAGGTGGGGGAACAGTTATAATAACACTGTAGAGGTGGGGGAACAGTTATAATAACACTGTAGAGGTGGGGGGAACAGTTATAATAACACTGTAGAGGTGGGGAACAGTTATAATAACACTGTAGAGGTGGGGGAACAGTTATAATAACACTGTAGAGGTGGGGGAACAGTTATAATAACACTGTAGAGGTGGGGAACAGTTATAATAATACTGTAGAGGTGGGGAACAGTTATAATAACACTGTAGAGGTGGGGGAACAGTTATAATAACACTGTAGAGGTGGGGGAACAGTTATAATAACACTGTAGAGGTGGGGAACAGTTATAATAACACTGTAGAGGTGGGGGAACAGTTATAATAACACTGTAGAGGTGGGGAACAGCTATAATAATACTGTAGAGGTGGGGGAACAGTTATAATAACACTGTAGAGGTGGGGAACAGTTATAATAACACTGTAGAGGTGGGGGAACAGTTATAATAACACTGTAGAGGTGGGGAACAGTTATAATAACACTGTAGAGGTGGGGGGAACAGTTATAATAACACTGTAGAGGTCGGGAACAGTTATAATAACACTGTAGAGGTGGGGAACAGTTATAATAACACTGTAGAGGTGGGGGAACAGTTATAATAACACTGTAGAGGTGGGGAACAGTAATAATAACACTGTAGAGGAGGGGGGAACAGTTATAATAACACTGTAGAGGTGGGGGAACAGTTATAATAACACTGTAGAGGTGGGGAACAGTTATAATTTCACTGTAGAGGTGGGGGGGAACAGTTAAAATAACACTGTAGAGGTGGGGGACAGTTATAATAACACTGTAGAGGTGGGGAACAGTTATAATAACACTGTAGAGGTGGGGGAACAGTTATAATAACACTGTAGAGGTGGGGGGACAGTTATAATAACACTGTAGAGGTGGGGGAACAGTTATAATAACACTGTAGAGGTGGGGGGAACAGTTATAATAACACTGTAGAGGTGGGGGGAACAGTTATAATAACACTGTAGAGGTGGGGAACAGTTATAATAAAACTGTAGAGGTGGGGGGAACAGTTATAATAACACTGTAGAGGTGGGGAACAGTTATAATAACACTGTAGAGGTGGGGAACAGTTATAATAACACTGTAGAGGTGGGGGAACAGTTATAATAACACTGTAGAGGTGGGGGAACAGTTATAATAACACTGTAGAGGTGGGGGAACAGTTATAATAACACTGTAGAGGTGGGGGAACAGTTATAATAACACTGTAGAGGTGGGGGAACAGTTATAATAACACTGTAGAGGTGGGGAACAGTTATAATAACACTGTAGAGGTGGGGGAACAGTTATAATAACACTGTAGAGGTGGGGAACAGTTATAATAACACTGTAGAGGTGGGGGGAACAGTTATAATAACACTGTAGAGGTGGGGAACAGTTATAATAAAACTGTAGAGGTGGGGGAAAAGTTATAATAACACTGTAGAGGTGGGGAACAGTTATAATAACACTGTAGAGGTGGGGGAACAGTTATAATAACACTGTAGAGGTGGGGGAACAGTTATAATAACACTGTAGAGGTGGGGGAACAGTTATAATAACACTGTAGAGGTGGGGGAACAGTTATAATAACACTGTAGAGGTGGGGGGGAACAGTTATAATAACACTGTAGAGGTGGGGGAACAGTTATAATAACACTGTAGAGATGGGGAACAGTTATAATAACACTGTAGAGGTGGGGGAACAGTTATAATAACACTGTAGAGGTGTGGGGAACAGTTATAATAACACTGTAGAGGTGGGGGAACAGTTATAATAACACTGTAGAGGTGGGGGAACAGTTATAATAACACTGTAGAGATGGGGGAACAGTTATAATAACACTGTAGAGGTGGGGGAACAGTTATAATAACACTGTAGAGGTGGGGGGAACAGTTATAATAACACTGTAGAGGTGGGGTAACAGTTATAATAACACTGTAGAGGTGGGGGAACAGTTATAATAATACTGTAGAGGTGGGGAACAGTTATAATAACACTGTAGAGGTGGGGGAACAGTTATAATAACACTGTAGAGGTGGGGAACAGTTATAATAACACTGTAGAGGTGGGGTAACAGTTATAATAACACTGTAGAGGTGGGGAACAGTTATAATAATACTGTAGAGGTGGGGAACAGTTATAATAACACTGTAGAGGTGGGGGAACAGTTATAATAACACTGTAGAGGTGGGGGAACAGTTATAATAACACTGTAGAGGTGGGGAACAGTTATAATAACACTGTAGAGGTGGGGAACAGTTATAATAATACTGTAGAGGTGGGGGAACAGTTATAATAACACTGTAGAGGTGGGGAACAGTTATAATAATACTGTAGAGGTGGGGAACAGTTATAATAACACTGTAGAGGTGGGGAACAGTTATAATAACACTGTAGAGGTGGGGAACAGTTATAATAACACTGTAGAGGTGGGGAACAGTTATAATAACACTGTAGAGGTGGGGAACAGTTATAATAACACTGTAGAGGTGGGGGAACAGTTATAATAACACTGTAGAGGTGGGGGGAACAGTTATAATAACACTGTAGAGGTGGGGAACAGTTAAAATAACACTGTTGAGGTGGAGGAACAGTTATAATAACACTGTAGAGGTGGGGGAACAGTTATAATAACACTGTAGAGGTGGGGGAACAGTTATAATAACACTGTAGAGGTGGGGGAACAGTTATAATAACACTGTAGAGGTGGGGGGAACAGTTATAATAACGCCTTCAGAGTGTTTGTCTCCTGAGGGGACAACTTTGACTCATTATTCTAACGTCACCTCTTGAGTCACATTATCTATCATAGAGAGGAGAGGGTGAAGGAGAGCCTGTGTGGTTGTGGAGAAGGCTGAGACATTATTAGTTCCTTGCAGTGTGGAGAAGGCTGAGACATTATTAGGTCCTAGCAGTGTGGAGAAGGCTGAGACATATTTAGGTCCTAGCAGTGTGGAGAAGGCTGAGACATATTTAGGTCCTAGCAGTGGGGTTGTGGAGAAGGCTGAGACATATTTAGGTCCTATCAGTGGGGTTGTGGAGAAGGCTGAGACATTATTAGGTCCTAGCAGTGTGGAGAAGGCTGAGACATATTTAGGTCCTATCAGTGGGGTTGTGGAGAAGGCTGAGACATTATTAGGTCCTAGCAGTGTGGAGAAGGCTGAGACATTATTAGGTCCTAGCAGTGTGGAGAAGGCTGAGACATTATTAGGTCCTAGCAGTGTGGAGAAGGCTGAGACATATTTAGGTCCTATCAGTGGGGTTGTGGAGAAGGCTGAGACATATTTAGGTCCTATCAGTGGGGTTGTGGAGAAGGCTGAGACATTATTAGGTCCTAGCAGTGTGGAGAAGGCTGAGACATTATTAGGTCCTAGCAGTGGGGTTGTGGAGAAGGCTTAAGAAAGTCGTAAACCAGCTCCTTATGAGATTAATTCATTATCTTCATTTTTAAGGTGATGACTTCACTTTCCTTCTCAACACAATGAATGTAAATCCTCTAGTGGTGAAAGTAGCAAGAATGAGGTGTGTTTTGACTGTGAGCTCATTTCTACATGTGCGGTAGAGTTTCAGAGCGTGCCAGAGGATTTCTGGAAAGCGTGCTTTAGTGAAAAAGTGTTGTATCACGTCCAACAACGTGGATGGTTTTAATTGACTGAATTTGTTGCCAGATACCAGATATAACTATCTGCTCAGTTTAAACCATGGTCTACGCAAAAGTATGGCCCCAGGCAGCATGGTATGGTAGAAGTCAGTGTGTTGGAAATGTGTCCATATAAGGATCCGGTCAAAAACACTGACATCTACTGGGAATAGATTAACTGGCTTCTGGGCTGGAGGATTCCACTCCAGTTTGGTGGCTGGATTCTGCAGGCCCCCTCCAGCAAGCACCAGTCTATGAGGAGCAGTCTTCTCCCTGTCCTGGGGGTTTTAACCTTTATTTAACTAGGCAAACCAGTTAAGATCAAATTCTTATTTACAATGACCGCCTACCCCAGCCAAACCAAGACGACGCTGGGCCAATTGTGCGATTCCCTATGGGACTCCCAATCACGGCCGGATGTGATAACTTCAACCCTCTCTCAAACTTTCCTACAACCACAATCCCCCCATGATCCTAGATTATATCTCCTCCAGACTCCAAGGGCATAGTAGATGGTAACCTTAAGCTGATCCTATCTATTACTCTCTCCTCCAGACTCCAAGGCCATAGTAGATGGTAACCTTAAGCTGATCCTATCTATTACTCTCTCCTCCAGACTCCAAGGCCATAGTAGATGGTAACCTGAAGCTGATCCTATCTATTACTCTCTCCTCCAGACTCCAAGGCCATAGTAGATGGTAACCTTAAGCTAATCCTATCTATTACTCTCTCCTCCAGACTCCAAGGCCATAGTAGATGGTAACCTGAAGCTGATCCTATCTATTACTCTCTCCTCCAGACTCCAAGGCCATAGTAGATGGTAACCTTAAGCTGATCCTGTCTATTACTCTCTCCTCCAGACTCCAAGGCCATAGTAGATGGTAACCTTAAGCTGATCCTATCTATTACTCTCTCCTCCAGACTCCAAGGCCATAGTAGATGGTAACCTTAAGCTGATCCTATCTATTACTCTCTCCTCCAGACTCCAAGGCCATAGTAGATGGTAACCTTAAGCTGATCCTATCTATTACTCTCTCCTCCAGACTCCAAGGCCATAGTAGATGGTAACCTGAAGCTGATCCTTGGCATGGTGTGGACTCTGATCCTCCACTACTCCATCTCCATGCCCATGTGGGACGAGGAGGAGGAGGGGGGCGACGGCCAGCACAAGACCCCGAAACAGAGGCTTCTGGGATGGATCCAGAACAAGCTACCAGAGATCTCCATCCACAACTTCAGCAGAGACTGGCAGAGTGGCAGAGCACTGGGGGCACTGGTCAACAGCTGTGCTCCGGGTAGGTTAGGGGTCAGGGATTAGAGGTTAGGGGTTAAGGGTCAGGGGGTGATTTTTAAGGGTTAAGGGAGGGGGTGATTTCAGGGTTTGTGTGGGGAAGGGGAGGGAGTGGTAGGGGATTTCAGGGTTTGTGTGGGGTGCGGGGGTATTTGATTTCAGGGTTTGTGTGGGGAGGGTGGTAGTTGATTTCAGCGTTTGTGTGGGGAGGTTGGTAGGTTATTTCAGGGTTTGAAAATATTTGGGCGCTGTCCTCAGAAAATCAAATGTCATGCTTTCGCCATAAAGCCTTTTTAAAATCTGACAACGCTGTGAGATTAACAATATTCTAAGCTTTTGAAGAGTATGCAACACTTGTATTTTCATGAATGTTACTTTTGTCATTTGAATTTGGCGCTCTGCATTTTGGCGGAAGTCCATTAACTACTGAACATGCAGCAGCTACTCTACCTGGGGTCCATTAACTACTGAACATGCAGCAGCTACTCTACCTGGGGTCCATTAACTACTGAACATGTAGCAGCTACTTTTCCTGGGGTTCATTAACTACTGAACATGTAGCAGCTACTCTACCTGTGGTTGATTTAACTACAGAACATGTAGCAGCTACTCTACCTGGGGTTCATTAAAACTTGTTAGGGAGTGGAAGCTGAGGGGTCGGTTTTGGAGAGTCTGGCGTGCCCAAAGTAAAATGCTTGCCACTCAGGCTCAGAAAATGGGATATGCACATAATTAGTACTATTGGATAGGAAACACTCTGAGGTTTCCAAAAGTGTTATCATATTGTGTAACAGAAGTCATTTGGCAGGCAAAAACCAGAGAATTTTCCATCCGGAATTCTCATTCATTGTGGCTTATAGCTCACTTTGAGACAGTGCCTTTAGAAAAGTCTTTATACCAGGACGCTGAATGTAGTACCTATTGCTTCCACTGGATGTCAGCAGTGTATAGGTAAAGTTTAATGGAAATAGGAACTAATGTGTTCTATTGGGAGAAGTTTTAGTCGAGGGAGCTCTTTTTCAGTTGCACGTTTTTGGGCGCACGTTTGGCTGAGCGGTCCACTTTATTTGACTTATATAACGTTTAGGTGACCATCCAAGTGAAAGATTATCACTTTTATTCATAAAAGATAAGCTAAGGAAGCATTTTAATTGGTTTTTGTTTTGTTGAGGGAAGGTTTATAGGTATAGTTGAACGCGTTCTCGTCACATTGGATTTTCTGAACACAAGGTGCCAACCAAACGGAGATTTAAGGATATAATAAATTACTTTTTCTAACCAAATACCCATGGATTGTCTTCGTTGGACACTTAGGAAGCCCTCTGCATAAGTTCTACAAAAGGTAAGGCACAGGTTTTCCCTGTGAAATGCATTTTCTATCGACCAAGGCTGGCTAAAGATTTCATGGTTATGAAAAATATGTGAGGTGCTAGCCTCAAACAATCAAATGTTGTGCTTTCGCCGTAAAGCCTTTTTGAAATTCGACAACGCTGTGATATTGCCAAGAAGCAGCTTTTGATGAGTATGAAACACTTGTATATTGGTGCATTTTTAATAATTCAATTTTGGAATTTTGTCTTGCATTTCACCTGGTAGTGTCGGGAGTGGGGCGCTAGCGCCCCAGTGATCCCTGAGAAGTTAACTACTGAACATGCAGCAGCTACTCTACCTGGGGTCCATTAACTACTGAACATGCTCCTACTCCTCGAACATCTCATTCCATAATCATGGGCATTAAAATGGAGTTGGTCCCCCTTTTGCTGCTATAACAGCCTCCACTCTTCTGGGAAGGCTATCGACTGTTGGAACATTGCTGCGGGGACTTGCTTCTATTCAGCCACAAGCATTAGTGAGGTCCGGCACTAATGTTGGGCGAACATGCCTGGCTTGCAGTCGACGAATCCTGTGATGGTGCCGACAGAGATGGTCGCCTCGCTTCGCGTTCTTAGGAAACTATGCAGTATTTTGTTTTTTGATGTATTATTTCTTACATTGTTACCCCAGGAAATCTGAAGTCTTATTACATACAGCCGGGAGGAACTATTAGATATAAGAGCAATGTCAACTTACCTAACATTATGACCAGGAATACGACTTTCCCGAAGCGGATCCTCTGTTCGGACCACCACCCAGGACAATGGACTGCAGGTACCGGCAGGGGCGGCAGGTAGCCTAGTGGTTAGAGCGTTGGACTTGTAACCGGAGGGTTGCAAGTTCGAATCCCCAAGCTGACAAGGTAAAAATCTCACAGCGTTGTCAGATTTCAAAAAGGCTTTACGGCAAAAGCAGAACATTTGATTGTCTGAGGACAGCGTCCTGTGTACTTCCACCATTAGCATAAAAACATAACCAGCGCGGGTGTCACAAAACACATAAAAAGAGTGCCGAAGATGTGGATGTTGATTAAGGCTCTCTGATTCAGAGGGGTTGGGTTAAATGCGGAAGACACATTTCGGTTGAAGGCATTCGGTTGTACAACTGACTAATAATGGTGACTTTGGAGAATCCAAAACAACGGCGACCCAAAACAACGGCGCCCCAGAGAACTTCATTGGACTCTATGTAAACTGGAAACCACATATCCTGAGGCTGCATTTATTGTAGATGTGGATTTTAACAAGGCTAATCTGAAAACAATGCTCCCTAAATTTTATCAGCATATCAAATGGGCGATCAGGGCTGGAAAAATTTGGGATCATTGCTACTCTAATTTCCGCGACGCATATAAAGCCCTCCCTCGCCTTTCTTTCGGCAAATCTGACCACGACTCCATTTTGTTGCTCCCAGCCTATAGACAGAACCTAAAACAGGAAACGCCCGTGCTCAGGTCTGTTCAACGCAGGTCTGACCAATCTGATTCCACGCTTCAAGATTGCTTCGATCACGTGGACTGGGATATGTTCCGGATAGCCACAGACAACAACATTGATGTATACGCTGATTCGGTGAGCAAGTTTTTTAGCAAGTGCGTTGGTAATGTTGTACCCACGGTGACTATTAAAACCTTCCCCAACCAGAAAGCGCGAACCACTGCTTTTAATCATGGAAAGGTGGCCGGAAACATGACAGAATACAAACAGTGTAGCTATTCCCTCTGCAAGGCAATCAAACAATCTAAGCGTCAGTATAGAGACAAGGTAGAGTGGCAATTCAATGGCTCAGACACAAGACGTTTGTGGCAGGGTCTACAGTCAATCATGGATTACAAAAAGAAAACCTGCCTCATCACGGACACCAACGTCTTGCTCCCAGACAAACTAAACAACTTCTTTGCTCACTTTGAGGACAATACAGTGCCACTGACACGGCCCGCTACCAAAACCTGCGGGCTCTCCTTCATCGTAGCCAACGTAAAACATCTAAAACCTCTTGGGGATAATTAAGGACCACTGGGTCACAGGCGCCCCACCAACGACAACATCTGGAAAAATGTAGAGCGCCAAATTTAAAATGGAAATATAGTAATATAAAACATTCATGAAAATACAAGTGTTGCACACTCTTCAAAAGCTTAGAATTTTGGCAATCTCACAGCGTTGTCAGATTTCAAAAAGGCTTTACGGCGAAAGCAGAACATTTGATTGTCTGAGGACAGCGTCCTGTGTACTTCCACCATTAGCATAAAAACATAACCAGCGCGGGTGTCACAAAACACATAAAAAGAGCTCAAATAAATTGCTTACCTTTGAAGATCTTCTGCTGATGGCAATCCAAAGTGTCCAAGAAAGACAATCAATGTTCCTTTTGCTCGAAAAAGTCCCTCTTTTTATCCATAAAGCTCAGTTTGGTTGGTGCGTTTTGTTCAGGAAATCCACCGTCCACTCGCCCATTATATAAGACAAAAAAATATACCTATTAACTTTGTCCAAACAAATCAATCAATGTTTCTAATCGATCCTTAGGTACACTGTTATGTACATTAACTATAATATTTCACACGGATAATAACCTGGGTGATAGAAAAGTAAAAAAATGAGGCGAGTGCTCCCAGTCCCGCGCACCACAGACAGAAATTACTTCCTCACTCTCCTTGGATAAACTTCTTCTACTCCCCTATTTTTCAAGGTAAACGCATGAAACCTTGTCTACTGTTGACATCTAGTGGAAGCCATAGGTACTGCAACCTGGGAGCTGGATTTAAGCACTTCCTATAGCAAATCAATGGAAAATGAGCCAGCTCACAAAATCTCATTTTCTTGGATGGATTTCCCTCGGGTTTTCGCCTGTTATACTCACAGATATTTCTTTACAGTTTTAGAACCTTCAGAGTGTTTCCGATCAATACTACTAATTATGTGCATATCCTAGTTTCTGGGCCTGAGTGGGAGGCATTTTACTTTGGGCACGCCAGACTCTCCAAAACTCTGAACACTGATGCCACTCCCTAACAGGTTTTAAACGTGTTAACCCTCGCAAGGCTGCCGGTCCAGACGGCATCCCTAGCCACGTCCTCAGAGCATGCGCAGACCAGCTGGCTGGTGTGTTTACGGACATATTAAATCAATCCCTATCCCAATCTACTGTTCCCACATGCTTCAAGAGGGCCACCATTGTTCCTGTTCCCAAGAAAGCTAAGGTAACTGAGCTAAACGACTATCGCCCCATAGCACTCACTTCCGTCATCATAAAGTGCTTTGAGAGACTAGTCAAGGATCACATCACCACCACCCTACCTGACACCCTAGACCCATTCCAATTTGCTTACCGCCCCAATAGGTCCACAGACGACACAATTGCAATCACACTGCACACTGCCCTAACCCATCTGGACAAGAGGAATACCTATGTAAGAATGCTGTTCATCGATTACAGCTCAGCGTTTAACACCATAGTACCCTCCAAACTCATCATAAAGCTCGAGACCCCAGGTGGTGAGGGTAGGAAACAACATCTTCACCCCACTGATCCTCAACACAGGGGCCCCACAAGGGTGCGTTCTCTGCCCTCTCCTGTACTCCCTGTTCCCCATGACTGCGTGGGTCATGCACGCCTCCAACTCATCAAGTTTGCAGACGACACTACAATGGTAGGCTTGATTACCAACAACAATGAGAGGGAGGAGGAGGAGGAGGTGAGGGCCCTCGGAGTGTGGTGTCAGGAAAATAACCTCACACTGAACGTCAACAAAACAAAGGAGATGATTGTGGACTTCAGGAAACAGCAGAGGGAGCACCCCCCTATCCACATCGACGGGACAGTAGTGGAGAAGGTGGAAAGTTTTAAGTTTCTCGGTGTACACATCATGGACAAACTGAAATGGTCCACCCACACAGACAGCGTGGTGAAGAAGTCGCAACAGCGCCTCTTCAACCTCAGGAGGCTGAAGAAATTTGGCTTGTCACCAAAATCACTCACAAACTTTTACAGATGCACAATCGAGAGCATCCTGTTGGGCTTTCACCACCTGGTACGGCAACTGCTCCGCCCCCAACCGTGAAGGCTCTCCAGAGGGTAGTGAGGTCTGCACAACGCATCATCGGGGGCAAACTACCTGCCCTCCAGGACACCTACACCACCCAATGGCACAGGAAGGCCAAAAATATAATCAAGGACAACAACTACCCGAGCCACTGCCTGTTCACCCTGCTATCATCCAGAATTGCAGGAAAATGGTTATAAAAATGCCAACAATTTCATGGGGAGGACCCCCACGTAGTTATTATTTTCTTAGATTTCTACCATTAATTATTTGATTTCTCTCTAGAGAAACAACATTACAAAAGAACTGAACTAAATGGAATTCAAGTAATTGAACCGACATCAGACAATTAGTTGTTTAATACCCCCAAAAAAATAAATAAATATGAAAGGTTGAGATTTGAGATTCTTCTAAGTAGCCACCCTTTGCCTTGATGACAGCTTTGCACACTCTTGGCATTCTCTCAACCAGCCAACCAGCGGCAGGTAGCCTAGTGGTTAGAGCGTTGGGCTAGTAACTGAAAGGTTGCAAGATTGAATCCCTGTCGTTCTGCCTCTAAACAAGGCAGTTAACCCACTGTTCCTAGGCCGTTATTGAAAATAAGAATTTGTTCTTAACTGACTTGCCTAGTTAAATAAAGGTAAAATAAAAATTTGGTAAAAGACCAAGTCCATATTATGGCAAGAATAGCTCAAATAAGCAAAGAGAAATGACAGTCCATCATTACTTTAAGACACGAATGTCAGTCAATCCATAACATTTCTAAAACTTTGAAAGTTTCTTCAAGTGCAGTCGCAAAAACCATCAAGCTCTGATAAAACTGTCTCTCATGAGGACCACCACAGTAAATGAAGACCCAGAGTTACCTCTGCTACAGAGGATAAGTTCATTAGAGTTACCAGCCTCAGAAATTGCAGCCCAAATAAATGCTTCAAGAGTTCAAGTATCAGACACATCTCAACATCAACTGTTCAGAGGAGACTGTGTGACTCAGGCTTTCATGGTCGAATTGCTGCAAAGAAACCACTACTAAAGGACACCAATAATAAGAAGAGACTTGCTTGAGCCAAGAAGAGACTTGCTTGATGAGTCCAAATTTGAGATTTTTGGTTCCAACCGCTGCGTCTTTGTGAGACGAGAGTAGGTGAACGGATGATCTCCGCATGTGTGGTTCCCACCGTGAAGCATGGAGGAGGTGTGGGAGTGCTTTGCTGGTGACACTGTCAGTGATTTATTTAGAATTCAAAGCGCACTTAACCAGCATGGCTACCATAGCATTCTGCAGCGATACGCCATCCCATCTGGTTTGTGCTTAGTCCCACTATCATTTGTTTTTCAACAGGACAATGAGCCAACACACCTTCAGGCTGTGTAAGGGCTTTTTAACCAAGAAGGAGAGTGGTGGAGTGCTTTATCAGATGACCTGGCCTCCACCTGGCATCCACAATCACCCGACCTCAATGATTTGGACCGCAATGTGAAGAAAAAGAAGCCATGAAGTTCTCAGCATATGTGGGAACTCCTTCAATACTGTTGGAAAAGCATTCCAGGTGAAGCTGGTTGAGATAATGCCAAGAGTGTGCAATGCTGTCATCAAGGCAAAGGGTGGCTACTTTGAAGAATCTCAAATATAAAATATATTTTGATTTGTTTAAGATGTGTTATTTCATAGTTTTGATGTCTTCACTATTATTCTACAATATAGAAAATAGTAAAACTACAGAAAAACCCTGGAATGAGTAGGTGTGTCCAAACTTTTGACTGGTACTGTATATGTATATATATATATATAATGTGTGTGTATGTGTGTGTTGTGTTGTAGGCCTGTGTCCAGACTGGAACCAGTGGGACCAAACTAAACCAGTGGAAAACGCCCGGGAGGCCATGAAACAGGCTGATAACTGGCTGGGCATCCCTCAGGTACACTAGCCATCACACTGTTCTCTATGGAGTCAGGCTAACAGGCTAATTACATTATCCCTCAGGTTTGCTAGCTACGCCTACCGTCACACTGTTCTCTATGGAGTCAGGCTAACTGGCTAACGACTAGTTGGGTATCCCTCAGGTTCGCTAGCTATGCTAACCGTTAAACTGTTCTCTATGGAGTCAGTCTAGCGACCCCCTCAGGTACCCTATTACAGATACGTGATGTAATAGGTACGAGATGAGTGGCGGTACTGTAATCACTGTGTGGCGTTAATTATGTGTGCAGCGTGTCTGTGTGTACAGTTGGCATCTTGGCAGGGTTGGTAGAATGTGTGTAACGGTGGTATGATTGGTATACTGTAGTTGATTAAAACCCATAGGATGTGTCAATACTGTAGTTGATTAAAACCCATAGGATGTGTCTATACTGTAGTTGATTAAAACCCATAGGATGTGTCTATACTGTAGTTGATTAAAACCCATAGGATGTGTCTATACTGTATACTGTAGTTGATTAAAACCCATAGGATGTGTCTATACTGTAGTTTATTAAAACCCATAGGATGTGTCTATACTGTAGTTTATTAAAACCCATAGGATGTGTCTATACTGTAGTTGATTAAAACCCATAGGATGTGTCTATACTGTTGTTGATTAAAACCCATAGGATGTGTCTATACTGTAGTTGATTAAAACCCATAGGATGTGTCTATACTGTTGTTGATTAAAACCCATAGGATGTGTCTATACTGTAGTTGATTAAAACCCATAGGATGTGTCTATACTGTAGTTGATTAAAACACATAGGATGTGTCTATACTGTAGTTGATTAAAACACATAGGATGTGTCTATACTGTAGTTGATTAAAACCCATAGGATGTGTCTATACTGTAGTTTAATTAAACCCATAGGATGTGTCTATAGTGTATATGAAAAATAGAAGTTTTAACATGTCTACCAATCGATTGATCGAAAGAACAGATGACTCTGTCACAGCTTCTGATGAAGTCTCTACCTGTTCTTTTTCTGGCGGCGTTCGGCGGTCGACGTCAACGGCCTTCTAACCATTGCCGATCCACTTTTCATTTTTCCATTTGTTTTGTCTTTGTCTTTGTTTTATACACACCTGGTTTCAATTCCCCATGTTTGTGTGCGTTATTGTTCCTGTGATTGTCAGTCCATATGTTGGTGGGCATGGTATTGTTTGGTACTTTGTTATTTCTATTGAGTAAACTACGTTGTGTTGCTCATCTCTGCTGTCCTGCGCCTGACTCAATTGCACCAGCTACACCCGGCACCTGACAGAATAACGCACCTAACAATGGAGTCAGCAGGTGCAGACATCCCCGTGTTGGTGGTTGAGAAGCGCGTCCAGCAGCATGCGACCATATTGCAACGTCTCTGCACCGCCATGGATCGCATCCTGCAGACGATGGACCGTTGGGAGAGAAGAGGAGTTCCTCCAACGCCTCCACCAGCACCACCACAGTCACCACTGCTCAACCCTCCTTCACCTGGTCCCAGTGGCATTTGGCTCACGCTGCCGAGGGAGTATGATGGGACGGCTGCAGGATGCCAGGGGTTCCTACTCCAGCTGTTGCTCTACCTGGCGACCGTCCACCCGGCTCCTTTGGGTCATGAGAGCGTGTCCGCCCTCGTCTCCTGCCTTTCAGGGAAAGCCCTGGAGTGGGCCATAGCCGTATGGGGGGGAAGGAGAAGTGGTGTTGGACCACTACGAGGACTTACTGACGGCAGGTAGCCTAGTGGTTAGAGCGTTGGACTTGTAACCGGAGGGTTGCAAGTTCGAATCCCCGAGCTGACAAGGTAAAAATCTGTCGTTCTGCCCCTGAACAAGGCAGTTAACCCACTGTTCCCCGGGTGCTGAAGATGTGGATGTTGATTAAGGCAGCCCCCCTGCACCTCTCTGATTCAGAGGGGTTGGGTTAAATGCGGAAGACACATTTCAGTTGAAGGCATTCGGTTGTACAACTGACTAATAATGGTGACTTTGACTTCACCTGCCGCATTCGGGCTGTTTTCGAACGACAGGGCCCTGATCTATCACTACAGGTGTAGTTTGCGAGAGGACGTCCGTCGGGAGTTGGCCTGCAGGGACACTACTCTCACCTTTGACCAGCTGGTGGACCTGTCCATCCGGTTGGATAACCGGACTGCATTTTTGCAAATGCACAGTCATTAAATTTCAGTTTGTCTATTTCGATTTCCAAGTACTTATATGTCAAATCAAATCAAATCAAATTTTATTTGTCACATACACATGGTTAGCAGATGTTAATGCGAGTGTAGCAAAATGCTTGTGCTTCTAGTTCCGACCATGCAGTAGTAACTAACAAGTAATCTAACAAATTCACAACAACTACCTTTATACACACAAGAGTAAAGGAATGAATACAGTATGTACATATAAATATATGGATGAGCGATGGCTGACCAGCATAGGCAAGATGCAGTAGATGGTATGGAGTACAGTATATACACACATATATATATATATATATATATATATATATATATATATATATATATATATATACACACACATACACACATACACACACATATATGAGATGAGTAATGTAGGATATGTAAACATTATATAAATGGCATTGTTTAAAGTGGCTAGTGATACATTATTTCATCCAATTATAATTATTAAATTGGCTAGAGATTTGGAGTGGAGTGACCCGAGACGGCATAAACAAGATACAGTAGATGGTTTAGAGTAGAGTGGATACATTTGATATGAGTATGTCGGATAATGCAAAACATTATATACAAAATTGTTTAAAGTGGCTAGTGATACATTTGTTACATCCAATTCCTATGTATAAAGTGGCTAGAGATTTAAGTCAGTATGTTGGCAGCAGCCACTCAATGTTAGTGATGGCTGTTTAACAGTCTGATGGCCTTGAGGTAGAAGCTGTTTTTCAGTCTCTCGGTCCCAGCTTTGATGCACCTGTACTGACTCTCGCCTTCTGGATGATAACGGGTGAACAGGCAGTGGCTTGGGTGGTTGTTGTCCTTGATGATCTTTTTGGCCTTTCTGTGACATCGGGTGGTGTAGGTGTCCTGGAGGGCAGGTAGTTTAACCCGGTGATGCGTTGTGCAGTCCTCACTACCCTCTGGAGAGCCTTACGGTTGTGGGCAGAGCAGTTGCCCGTACCAGGCGGTGATACAGCCCGACAGGATGCTCTCGATTGTGCATCTGTAAAAGTTTGTGAGTGATTTTGGTGACAAGCCAAATTTCTTCAGCCTCCTGAGGTTGAAGAGGCGCTGTTGCGCTTCTTCTTCACCACGCTGTCTGTGTGGGTGGACCAATTCAGTTTGTCCGTGATGTGTACGCCGAGGAACTTAAAACTTTTCCACCTTCTCCACTACTGTCCCCTCGATGTGGATAGGGGTGCTCCTCTCCTGTTTCCTGGAAGTCCACGATCATCTCCTTTGTTTTGTTGACATTGAGTGAGAGGTTATTTTCCTGACACCACACTCCGAGGGCCCTCACCTCCTCTCTGTAGGCCGTCTCGTCGTTGTTGGTAATCAAGCCTACCATTGTAGTGTCGTCAGCAAACTTGATGATTGAGTTGGATGCGTGCTTGGCCACGCAGTCATGGAGTAAACAGGGAGTACAGGAGAGGGCTGAGAACGCACCCTTGTGGGGCCCCAGTGTTGAGGATCAGCGGGGTGGAGATGTTGTTTCCTACCCTCACCACCTGGGACCGGCCCGTCAGGAAGTCCAGGACCCAGTTGCACAGGGCTGGAGTCGAGACCCAGGGTCTCTGAGCTTAATGACGAGCTTGGAGGGAACTATGGTGTTAAATGCTGAGCTGTAGTCGATGAACAGCATTCTTACATAAGTATTCCTCTTTGTCCAGATGGGTTAGGGCAGTATGCAGTGTGATTGCGATTGCGTCGTCTGTGGACCTATTGGGACGGTAAGCAAATTGGAGTGGGTCCAGGGTGTCTGGCAGGATGGAGGTGATATGATCCTTGACTAATCTCTCAAAGCACTTCATGATGACGGAAGTGAGTGCTACGGGCGATAGTCATTTAGCTCAGTCACCTTAGCTTTCTTGGGAACAGGAACAATGGTGGCCCTCTTGAAGCATGTGGGAACAGCAGACTGGGATAGGGACTGATTGGAATATGTCCGTAAACACACCCAGCCAGCTGGTCATGCGATGCTCTGAGGACACGGCCAGGGATGCCATCTGGGCCGGGCAGCGCTGCGAGGGTTAACACATTTAAATGTTTTTCTCACATTGGCTGCGGTGAAGGTGAGCCCGCAGGTTTTGGTAGCGGGCCGTGTCGGTGGCACTGTATTGTCCTCAAAGCGAGCAAAGAAGTTGTTTAGTTTGTCTGGGAGCAGGACGTCATGAAGGTCCGCGACGGGCTGGTTTTCTTTTTGTAGTCCGTGATTGACTGTAGACCCTGCCACATTCCTCTTGTGTCTGGAGCCATTGAATTGTGACTACTTTGTCTCTATATTGACGCTAGCTTGTTTGATTGCCTTGCAGAGGGAATAGCTGCACTGTTTGTATTCAGTCATGTTTCCGGTAGCCTTTACCTGGTTAAGAAGCAGTGGTTGGCGCTTTCAGTTTTTGCTTGAATGCTGCCATCAATCCATGGTTTCTGGTTGGGGAAGGTTTTGATATTTGCTATGGGTACAACATCACCAATGCATTTGCTAATAAACTCGCTCACCGAATCAGCGTATATATCAATGTTGTTGTCAGATGCTATCCGAACATATCCCAGTCCACGTGCTCAAGCAATCTTGAAGCATGGAATCAGATTGTTCGGACCAGCGTTGAACAGACCTGAGAACGGGCGTTTCCTGTTTTAGTTTCTGTTTGTAGGCTGGGAGCAACAAAATGGAGTCATGGTCAGACTTGCCGAAAGGAGGCGGAGAATAGCCTTGTATGCATCACGGAAGTTGGAATAACAGTGGTCCAGGATTTTACCAGCCCGGGTGGCACATTCGATATGCTGGTAAAATTTCGGGAGCCTTGTTCTTAAATTAGCCTTATTAAAATCCCCAGCCACAATAAATGCAGCCTCAGGATATGTGGTTTCCAGTTTACATAGAGTCCGATGAATTTCTTTCAGTGCCGTCGATGTATCAGCTTGAGGGGGGATGTACACGGCTGTGATTATAATCGAAGAGAATTCTCTTGGTAGATAATGCGGTCTGCATTTGATTGTAAGGAGTTCTAGGTCAGGTAAACAAAAGGACTTGAGTTCCTGTAGGTTGTTATGATCACACCACGACTCGTTAATCATAAGACATACACCCCGGCCCTTCTTCTTACCAGAGAGATGTTTGTTTCTGTCAGTGGCGATGCGTGGAGAAACCAGGTGGCTGTACCGACTCTGATAACGTGTCCTGAGTGAGCCATGTTTCCGTGAAGCAAAGAACGTTGCAGTCTCGGATGTCTCTCTGAAAGGCAACCCTCGATCGGATTTCGTCTACTTTGTTGTCAAGAGACTGTACATTAGCGATTAAAATACTCGGGAGAGGTGCACGTGCGCCCGTCGGCGTGAAGCTTGACCAAAAAGACCGGCGCGTTCCCTCTTCTCGGCGCCGCCGTTGTTTTTGAGTAGCCACGTGCATATCCAGTCTGTTGTTGTGTTTGGGTTAGCAAACCGAGAATCCTCTTTGGGAAAGTCGTATTCCTGGTCGTAATGTTGGTAAGTTGACGTTGCTCTTATATCCAATAGTTCCTCCCGGTTGTATGTAATAAAACTTAATATTTTCCGGGGTAACAATGTAAGAAGTAAAACATAAAAAAACCAAAATACTGCATGGTTTCCTGAGAACGTGAAGCGAGGCTGCCATCTCTGTCGGCGCCGGAAGTCACTCTATCGAGTGATTCCCCGTTGATCTTCGTAGGGGGTAGTGGTGTTTCGTTCCATCTGAAATCATTTTCCATCTCTTTTGTTTTCTTAACATTTATTTCAAGAAAGTTATCTGCACAGCACCGGATGAATGTTGCCGTTTCTCTGTCAAAACCTTGAGGAGAGGCTTGGTCTGGGTGAAGGAAACCCACAACAGCTATGTCACCTGCACATTTAAAAAATGTGTGGGCTGCGCCAGAGGCTTGACTATCGTTTTGTGTACAGTATTGGTGAAAGTACGCAACCTTCAGGGGCTCCCTTATTCACCATTCTAAATGTAGAGATGGCAGAGTTAAATGGTTCAAAAGGAAACTATTTATCCACTTAATCAGTAGAGAGTTCAAAAGTATTTATGTTTTTATCACGACAGTTTACAATCCCTGGTTACTCCAAGCAGTTTAGTCTCCTCAACTTGCTCAATTTCCACATTATTCATTACAAGATTTTGTTGAGGTTTAGGGTTTAGTGAATGATTTGTCCCAAATACAATGCTCTTAGTTTTGGAAATATTTAGGACTAACTTATTCCTTGCCACCCATTCTGAAACTAACTGCAGCTCTTTGAAGTGTTGCAGTCATTTCCAGTCACTGCAATAGCTGACGTGTATATTGTTGGAGTCATCCACATACATAGACACACGGGCTTTACTCAGCCAGTGGCATGTCATTAGTAAAGATTGAAAAAGTAAGGGGCCTAGACAGCTCCTGGGGAATTCTTGCTTCTACCTGGATTATGTTGGAGAGGCTTCCATTAAAGAACACCCTCTGTGTTCTGTTAGACAGGTAACTCTTTATCCACATTATAGCAGGGGTGTAAAGCCATAACACATACGTTTTTCAAGCAGCAGACTTTGATCAATAATGTCAAAAGCTGCACTGAAGTCTAACAAACAGCCCCACAATTTGTGTAAGTGCTGTGCTTGTTGAATGTCCTTCCCTATAAGCGTTGTTGGAAAGTCCTGTTTGTCAATTTGTTTACTGTAAAATAGCTCTGTATCTGGTCAAACACTCTTTTTTCTAAAAGTTTATAAGGGTTGGTAACAGGCTGATTGGTTGGCTATTTGAGCCAATAAAGGGGGCTTTACTATTCTGAGGTAGCGGAATGACTTTTCCTTCCCTCCAGGCTTGGGGGCACACACTTTCTAGTAGGCTTAAATTGAAGATATGGCAGATAGGAGTGGCATTATCGTCCGCTATTATCCTCAGTAATTTTCCATCCAAGTTGTCAGACCCTGGTGGCTTGTCATTGTTGACAGACAACAATAATCTTTTCACCTCTTCCACACTTACGTTACGGAATTCAAAATTACAATGCTTGCCTTTCAAAATTTGGTTAGATATACTTAGATGTGTAGTGTCAGCATTTGTTGCTGGCATGTCATGGTAAGTTTGCTGATCATGCCAATTAAAAAATAATGAATTCGTAGTATAGTTTCTTCTTCTTTTTATGCAGTTTAGTCACATGATTTATCAATTTGCAGTGCGTTTTCCAATCGGTTGTGCAGCCAGACTTATTTGCCATTCCTTTTGCCTCGTCCCTCTCAACCATACACTTTTTAAATTCCTCATCAATCCACAGGGATTTAACAGTTTTTACAGTCATTTTATTAATGGGTACATGCTTATTAGTGACTGGGATAAACAATTTTATAAATGTGTCAAGTGCAGCGTCTGGTTGCTCTTCATTACCAACAAATATTCTATCATACTCTAATTCCACCGACTTCAAAACCTGGTCGTCCAGAAAGTGGAGAGCAACACTTATGCAGTTCTACTACGCAATACATAAAACAAGCTGTGTTAGAAAGGATTACCTACACATACTGACCAGCTCAAATAGACAGAAGCGTGCTAAATGACCAATCCAAACTCATCACTTATCATGTCCAACCCACTCATTATCTCTTATTCATATTTACAGAAGGCGACCACAACCCTACCAGACAAACACCAGACAGTCACCTGTACCCTGTCTGGTTGAGTTGTGGTCGTCTGAGGAGATGACTGTCTGGTGACTGTCTGGTTGAGTTGTGGTCGTCTGAGGAGATGACTGTCTGGTGACTGTCTGGTAGGGTTGTGGTCGTCTGAGGAGATCGGGTACAGGTGACAGTCTGGTGACTGTCTGGTAGGGTTGGGGTCAGGATTGTTTTAAAATCAATTCCTGCTACCCTCTGCAGGTGTGTTTGTGTCTAAACAGTGTGTCCGGTCTGGTTTCCTAGGTGATAACCCCAGAGGAAATCGTTGACCCAAATGTAGATGAACATTCCGTGATGACATACCTGTCCCAGTTCCCCAAGTCCAAACTGAAGCCTGGCACACCCCTGTGCCCCGAACTCAACCCCAAGAAGGCCTGTGCATATGGACCAGGTACACTAGCACACCTGACATCATCACCAAATATATGTTTTATTTGTCACATACACCGGACAGGTGCAGTGAAATGTGTTGTTTTACCGGGTCAGACATAGTAGTACGGCGCCCCTGGAGCAATTTAGGGTTAAGTGCTTTGCTCAAGGGCACACCGGAATATTTTTCACCTTGTCGGATCAGGTTTTCTGAACCAGCAACTTTTTGGTTACTGGCCCAACGCTCCAACCGCTAGGCTACCTGCCGCCCCACCACCACCACCACACCCACCCACCCACCCACTACTAA